>JAKOGI010004800.1:0-20397 GCA_029747015.1 Carnegiea gigantea | reverse complement strand
TATATAGGAATGGGCATCGAATCGGGTATCCATTGGGTTATGCGGCCGACCTGTTTAAAATAGGGCAAGCGACGGGCAGAGTTAATGATGGACTAGGCGAATATTGGGCGACCCCATTTAGGCATATTAACGGGTCGAGCTGGGCTAGCCCATTAATGGCCTGTTTTGCGGCCGATTAATTTTTTCAACCTACTTAACACTCTAGTTTACATGTTCTAATTAGTTAAACCTATTTCCAATATTTGGTACATAACAATAATTATTGTACACCACCTTTCGGCGTAAGTTTGTTCCGTTTTTAAACACGCCCAAACCGGGCGGCCCGTGGGTGGCCCAACCCAACCTATTTATTAGCTTTATTGCGTATTTTGTAACCATGAATTTCGAGTGGTTTAGTTTAGTTGGAAAATTACAGAGATTTTAGTTGAAAAATTAAGACATCAAAAATACTTCTTAGTGATAATGGGCGGGTCGGGTTCACTTGGTCCATAATCCAACCTAGCCCACTAACAAATGTGTTAGGCCCAACAGGACCTGTTTAGTTAATACGCTGGCTCAGTCCGGCCCAACTCGGTCCGTTGCCCACCCCTAATATATATATATATATATATATATATATATACATTATACATATATATATTATATATATATATATATATATATATATATATATATATATATAATAATATATTATATATATATATATATGATGAGCATATATGTATGCATGCATGTATATAAATATATACACTATATATCTATATATATATATATATTATATAATATGTATATATGTATAGATATGTATTATATGCATACATATATTATATATATATGTATATATATATACGTATCCCTATATCTGTATACACATATACATATATATATATATATATATATAGATATATATATATATATAGATATATATATATATATACACACACACATATATATATATGCAAATATATATATATATATATATATGTGTGTGTGTGTACGCACATATATATATATATATATATATATATATATATATATATATACACACAGTTTGTTATAAATGCATAATTATTGATCAGAAGCACTCTCTCTCTCTCTCTCTCTCTCTGTAAGTTCGGCCTGAACAATTCAGAACGGTCACTGAGGACCGTCGGCCTACCTTGTTTTCGGCTACCCAAGTTCGGCCTTCTGCTGTTTCTGTCCCAAGTTGCGGCTGCTACTTCAGAGGCCCTCCCCTGTTGCTGGGTCGCCTATTGCTGGGTCCTTTGTTTCCGGCTGGTTCGAAGGTAAGGGGGCCATTGCCAGATCCCAACTTGACATCTGGGTACTTGATTATGTTCGATTGGAATCTGCTAAGGAAGAGGAATAAAGGGATCAGTTTCTGGTGAGTTTTTTTCCACCAATTTAGGGAATTAGAGGGAGATTAGTCATCGAGTTAGAGTACTGAAGCTTCGCCTCTCCCTTCTCTCTAACACTTCCTCCCTCCGCGGCTCCATAGTCTCTGCTGACATACTGTTAGTTTTATTCAATCTCATCGGCTTAAGTTGGTCATTGTGGATAGCCTAGTTCTTCAGTAATTCAGCACCCCTATGGCCTTTGGATCTGCAGTTTCTTCGCTTTTCTCAACAGGTATTGATTGCCCTTCAATCTGATTCTTTTGAATGTTTCTGGGGTTTTGTTGATTGCCCTTTTGGTGTTGTTTATAGCATTCGGTGTGTGGTTTTCAGCTTGAGTAATTTTTGGGATTTGGGTGTTTTTTGATTTTCTCATTTGACCAAATTTAGGGTTTTATCGTGTGAATCTGAAGTTGTAGTTTTTACTAGCATTGCCTGGAAAGTCCAAGTTCAATTGTATCAGTGATGGTGGAATTGCTTGTTATTTAGAAAAGTTTGGAATTCTGGTGTTGGTTGGTGGACTGCGGGTGGTTGGTAGAAGAGCTCGTTGTAGTTATTATTCAGGGCACTTGTGCTTCTTGTTGATTTCTTGTTGTCTGTATCTAAGATTGCAGTCTTTACTAGCATTTGGTTGGAAGTTGGAATTCGTGCCTTGGATTGTGATTGTATGAATAACTGTGGCATTCTCGTTCTTCAGAAATTTTAGATTCACCATAGTCTCTTGTCTTTGTGTACCAGATAGTTTACTGTCCATTATTTATCCTAAATTTTATTAGTATCTTTGTGTTGTTGTTTTTACTATTTTTCTTCGGTTGTTAGCTAGTGGTGAGCAATGTAGTTATTTCAGCCAGTCCTTCGGGAGGAAGTGGGGGTAGAAGGGGTGGAGGGTTTCGGATTATGCGCCTAGTGTCTTGGAATATTGGCTTGCTTACGGGTAAGTCTGTAGAATTAGTTTAGTCATTGCATAGGCGTAGGATTAATATAGCGTGTGTTCAAGAGACGAAGTGGGTGGGGGCTAAAGCTAGAGAAGTTGATGGGTACAAATTGTGGTATTCGGGGTCTTTCAAGGCGAGGAATGGAGTTGGCATTTTGGTTGAGAAGGAGTTGGTTGACTATTTGTTGAAGTGAGGCAGAAGAGTGACCGAATTATGGCCATTAAAGTTTTGGTGTGTGCAGAATTCATAAACGTGGTTAGTGTTTATGCGCCGCAAATAGGTCTGCCGGATGATATTAAGAGGCTTTTTTAGGAGGAGTTGGATATGGTCATCCAGGAGATATCTTGGAGCGAGAAACTTTTCATAGGTGGAGACTTTAATGGCCATATTGGAGTTGGCTCAGGCGGGTATGATACGGCCCACGGGGGTTTCGGTTTTGGTGAGAGAAACAACGGAGGAGTCTCTGTGCTGGACTTTGCAGTGGCCTATGAATTGTTGGTGGTAAACGCCTTTTTCAAGAAGAAAGAGGACCACTTTGTGACCTTTACGAGTGGCTCCGTGAAGACCCAGATTGATTACTTCCTAACGAGGGCGGATAGTCGGAGGTTTTGCAAAGACGGCAAGGTGATTCCTAGTGAGTGTATAGGGACTCAGCATAGGCTGCTAGTGTTAGATGTGGAGTTCAAATGTTCAAAGTGGAAGAAGAGGAGAGTCGGGGACCCTAGGGTTAAGTGGTGGACCCTCACAAAGGAGAACGCCATTTTATTAACAGAGAAGATTACTGAAGTAGAAGCTTGGAGGCGGGTAGGGGATACAGATACAATGTAGAAAGCAATGGCAGATTGTATTCGAAAGTCGGCTAAAGAAGTCCTAGGTACTTCTAGAAGGGGTGGTAACAAAATGAAGGGTGCCTGGTGGTGGAACGAGGAGGAAAAGGAGAAAGTCAAGGAGAAAAAAGAGGCATATGCGATTTCTTGAATAGCGGAGCAGATGGAGAGAGAGTTGTTAGTAGAGCTAGATATAGGACAGCTAAGAAGGTAGCTAAGAAAGCTGTTGCGGTAGCTAAAAGTATGGCTTATGATAGGTTGTACCATAGACTGGAGACCAAGGAAGGGAAGAAGGATGTCTTCAAGCTGGCGAGGGCTAGGGAAAGAAGAACAAGGGATTTAGATGTTGTAAGGTGCATCAAGGATGAAAATGGTAAGGTGTTATTTGAGGATGCAGAGATCAAGGAGAGATGGCAAAGATACTTTTCCAATCTCCTCAATGGTGAAGGGATGGAAGAGTCCCGAAGCAGGGAACGAGAGTGTGGTGAGACGAGTGTGGATTCGCGAGAGTGTGGTCATATCAGTAAGGACGAGATTAAAGAGGCCATGAGGAAGATGCCCAATGGAAAGACAGAGGGTCCAGATCAAATACCGATGGAAGTGTGGAAGTGTTTGGGTGAGGAAGGTTTGGAGTGGCTAACAGAGCTTTTCAATGTTATTTTTAGGGCCGCTAAGATGCCCGAAGATTGGAGGTCTAGCACAGTTATCCCTTTGTACGAGAACAAAGGGGATATTCAGGATCGTAATAATTTTAGGGGTATTAAGTTGTTCAGTCACACTATAAAGTTATGGGAAAGGGTGATAGAGAGAAGGTTGCAGAAGGATGTTTCCATTTCAGAGAACCGATTCAGTTTTATGCCAGGCAGGTCGATAATAGGGGCGATTTACCTCCTTAGAAAACTCATGGGTTTGTATAGAGATAGAAAGGTGGATCTCCACATGGTGTTCATTGACCTGGAGAAAGCTTATGATAGAGTTCCGCGTGAAGTTTTATGGAGATGCCTGGAGGAGAAAGGAGTGCTACCCTCGTATATTCGAATTATTAAGGATATGTACGGGGGAGGTAGGACGAGTGTTAGGACGCCAGGAGGGGTCACTAATGACTTTTTCATTAGTAGAGGCCTGCATCAGGGTTCCGCCTTGAGCCCTTTTCTTTTCACTCTAGTTGTGGACGAACTTAAAAGAGGGATTCAAGATGAGTTACCTTAGAGTATGCTTTTTGCAGATGACTTTGTTCTTATTGATGAGACCAGACAAGGAGTTAATGACAAGTTGGAGCGATGGAGGCACACTCTATAATCTAGAGGTTTTAGAGTGAGTAGATCGAAGACGGAGTACCTTCATTGTTGTTTCAGTGGAAGGGTAGATGCAGGGGGAGAAGTCACCCTAGATGGGAGGCCGATACCTAAGGTCAATAAGTTTAAGTATCTAGGCTCGATCATTCAGCGGAACGGGGATATTGACGAAGATATTAACCAGCGAATAAAAGTAGGCTGGCAAAAATGGAAGTACAACCGGCCGTTCTTTATGGATCAGAATGTTGGCCTCTAAAAAAGACGCAAGTCCAAAGTGCTGACAGTAGCAGAGATGAGCATAATAAGGTGGATATGTGGCTATATGAGGATAGACAGAATTAGGAATGGAGTTATCCGGGACTTAGTTAAAGTAGCTCCCATCAGAGATAAGTTGAGAGAAACAAGACTCTGATGGTTTGGTCATGTGAAAAAGAGGAGTGCGGATGCTCCAGTGAGGAGATGTGAGAGGATCAGCATCCCCGAACGCAGAAGAGGGAGGGGACGACCAAAGAAGAGCTTGGATGAGGTGATTAGGGAGGACTTGAAAATTGTCAGTTTGACGAAGGACATGGCTCAGGATAGGAAGTTGTGGTGGGATAGGATTAGGACCGTAGATCGCGCAGAGGCGACCCCGTAGTTTTCTTTGGGTTGCTGTGGCTTTTTTGAATGTGTTGTTTGTATGTAGGTTATATTGTCTTCAGAGAAGAGTTCTCATCCGCTTACCGCTAGTTGTCCAGGTATATTGCCTTCTTCCATTATATTGCCCTTTTATTTCATAGCTTCAGCAACTGATCTTGTATTTATCTTTCATTTATCTCAGGCATCCTTGCCATAGAATCTTTCTTCTATAAAATGTTTTCCTATTAAAGGTTTTCGCAAAATCTTTCTTCTACAAAATATTTTCACAAAACTCTTTTCGTGGGTCTCTTGGGATCAGCCTCTCCACAGGTAGGAATGCCGGTGGAGGTAAGGTTACCTACAGCTGGATCTCCTCAGACCCCGCAAAAGCGGGACCCACACTGGGAGGTGTTGCTGTTGTGTATATATATATATATATATATATATATATATATATATATATATATATATATATATATATATATATATATATATATATATATATATATATATATATATATATGTATATATATATATATATATATATATATATATATATATATATATATATATATATATATATATATATATATATATATATATATATATATATATATATATATATATATATGTGGTGTGTGTGTGTGTGTGTGTGTGTGTGATGCGCGCGTAATATGTATATATAATTCGATAATATATATATATATATATATACTAATATATATATATATATTATTGTATGTATGTATACGTATATATTGTGTTGTATTCCTATATATATTATATAAATAGACATACATAATAATATATATATATAATATAGATACATTTATTATATACGTATATATACTTACATATAGGTTATATATATAATATATATATATGGATAGTATATATATTATTATATATATATATATATATATATATATATATATATAATATATATATATATATATATATATGTATACACATAGAAAAATCATCCATAAAGAATTCCATTCTGTCCACTATCAAATATGAAAAGATAGCCATCATGCAACGTTGAAATGTAACAAGGGCATTACATAACCCAAATGGCATTCGTTTATAAGCATACGTGCCATATGGACATGTAAAAGTAGTCTCTTCTCGGTCATTTGGGTGGATAGGCATTTGAAAGAACCCCGAATATCCATCTAAATAGTAAAAATATGAGTTCTTTGCCAATCATTTAAGCATTTGGTCAATGAAGGGCAGGGAAAAATGGTCTTTATGAGTGGCTTTATTCAATTTTCGAATCAATGCACATACGCCAGCCTCTAACAGTCCTAGTAGGGAGCTCATTATTCTCATTTTTGATAATAGTATCCCTCCTTTCTTAGGTACAACATGGACCGGGCTTACCCACGCACTATCAGAGTTGGGGTAGATAATGCCGACTTTAAGCAACTTCAAAATTTCCTTTTTAACCACCTCTTGCATGCTAGGGTTTAATCTTCTTTGGTGTTCAATTGAAGGCTTATGGTCGTCTTCCATTAAAATTCGATGCATACACAAGGAAGGATGAATCCCTTTCAAGTCATCTAGGGTGTGTCATATGGCTTTACGATGCTTCCTAAGCCCTCTAAGTAAAGAGTCAATTTGGGTAGCATTCAAATTTGCATTCACAATCATAGGACATGTAGATTTTGGTCCAAGAAATTCATACCTCAGTGATGAAGGGAGAGGCTTTAACTCTACCTCGGGAGCTTTTGCATCATCAGACAAGGGCTTACTTTTATCTTACAATAATTCCACCTTAGTAAGAGAAGGTGGAATTAGTGGAGAGGCTTCTAGCAATTGAGCGCACTCGGCTACTTTGGAGTTTTCATCCTCTGTAGTGCTATTATTTAACATCAAGTGCTCAATTGGATTAGTAGAATTAATGTTGTATGCGGTTTCCTGTATTAAACCATCAACCACGTCAATCTTATTACATTCATTAGAAATAGAAGGAAACTTAGTAGCTCTTAGTAAATTAAATTCCACATGAACATCACCCACATCAAAAGTTAGTGCACCGTTTTTTCACATCGATGCGGCACCCTATGGTGGCCAAGAAGGGCCTTCCAAGAATGATTGGGGTTTGTGTATCCTCTTCCATTTCTAGAATCACAAAGTCTACTAGTATGTATAAATCCCCTACTTTTATTAGGACATCCTCCAAAATACCCAGACAATATTTTACAGAACGGTCCGCTAATTGTAAGGAGATAGTAGTTAGTCTTAGCTCTCCTAATTCTAATTTTTCACACAGAGAAAGGGGCATCAAGCTTATGCTTGACCCTAAATCACATAAAGCACGACTTATAGGAACATCCCTTATCAGGCAGGGAATTGAAAAATTGCCGGGATCCTTTAACTTAGCTGGAAGCTTATTTTGAATCGCCTGCACTGCACTCTTCAGTCAAAGCTATAGTCTCGTGTGCTTCTAGCTTTTGTTTATTAGATAGATTTTTTTTTTGAAATTTAGCATAAGAAGGCATTTGTGTCAAAGCTTTAGTAAACGGTATGTTTATGTAGAGTTTCTCAAGGACGTCTAAAAACTTTCCAAATTGCATATCAAGTTTTACCTTAGCCATCCTTTGATGAAATGGGAAAGGTGTTGTGTAGGGCTTTGGAGAGGTGATCATAGGATCCTTAGGAAACTCATTAGGCTTATATGCAACATCATCAATTATTCCCTTAGAAGGTGAAGATATTTCTTTCTCGACATGCTCATTCTTATCACACAAAGATCCAGCACTGGTAATTTCCTTAGGTCCCCCTAGTTGTTTTCTACCTCTTAAAACCATTGCATTACATTGCTCTCTTGAGTTAAGCTCAGGCTTACTACGAGATCTATCTGGGGGCATAGACGAGAAAGTGGCTTTTTGGATAATTTGGACTTCTAGCATCTTATTGTGAGTCGTAAGCATATCAACCTTTGAGGCTAATTGCTTAATATACTCATCCTTGTTTTGTTGTGCCATAAGCATGTTTTCCATCATTACTTCCAAATTTGAATTTTGGGCCATATGAGAAGGGAATGGGGGTCTTTGAAAACCAGGAGGTACTCTAGCATTCATAGGGGGCATGTTCACAGTGTTTGGATTTGACCTATAAGAAAAATTTGGATGATTCTTCCAACTTGGATTATAGGTATTAGACTAAGGGTCATTGGTCGGTCTTGGGTTAAAATTTTGAACATAATTAACTTCTTTAGGGTCCTGAGAAAAAGGACTCCTAACTTGATAATTCAGAGTTATATGCTCAATTGAACCACAAATTTCACAAGGGGAAGGGGCACTAGAGTTTATAGCATTAACATTCATTTAGTCCACTCTTTGAGTCATGGCATCTACTTTAGCAGAAAGTAATGTAATTACATCAACTTCATGCTTACCCCTAACCTGCTTGGGTTGGGTTCATTCAATGGACCATTGGAAGTTATTAAGCGCCATCTCCTTGATCAGATTATAGGCTTCATCCTCAGTCTTGCTCATCAGAGTTCCTTATGCCGCTATATCAACAGTGGACCTCACAGATTGGGTCACACCATTATAGAAGGCTTGGATTATCATCCAACGTTGAAGACCATGATGGGGGCACAAACGCAGCTGATCCTTAAAATGCTCCCAGGCTTCATAGAGCATCTCGTCATCTCTTTATAAAAAGTTGGTGATCTGATTCCTTAGGCTCACTGTTTTGCTTGGAGGGAAGAACTTAGCGAGGAATGCTCATGTCAACTCATCCCAGGTGGTTATGCATCTAGACGGCAAAGAGTGCAGCCAAGCCCTCGCGTTATCCCTCAATGAGAAAGGGAATAAGCACATCACACACCTCTAAAAAGACCGAGAGGTGCAGATTTGGGTCTTTTATGGGAGTTCTGCCGAACTGAGATTGTTGCACCATGGAAATGAGTTCCTGTTTGAGCTCGAAGTTCTTGGCACCGATAGTAGGGCAAGCGAGGCTTGAGGTGATCCCCTGGACTCCTGGCGTAACAAAATCACGAAGAGTCCTTCGTTAGTCACCTCCTGCCATGTTTTAATTCCTTGTTGCCTCATATCTTTGCTCTTCAATCCTTTGATTTTACCTCCTTAGGTGAAAAGTTCTTTCAATCTCTGGATCGAGTTCATACAAGATTGGACTTCGTATACACCAGGAAAAATTGCTGCAAGCACTTTCACCAACACTACCGGCGCAATTTAAACTAGCAAAGAAAGAAAAACAAAAATAACAATAAAAAACAAATGAAATACTTAGTCACTTTCGCAAGACTAACGCAATAGTTAATAGTTTTAGTCCCTGGCAATAGTGCCAAAACTTGATCAACTACCGCAACTGCACAGATAGTCATAGTATAGATAAAAGATATCGTTCCTCAAGGACTAATTGTAACTTAGTGAGTCTTGTCTATCAGAATGTACTAAGTAAAATTCTGGTTTAAGTGGATTTAACTTAACAATAGCAAATAAACTTTTCTAAATCAATAAGGGAAAAACGTCTAGGAATTCTCGTAGTTGTGAAAGGAAATTGGATCAAAAATAATGAACATGTGCTTTCTTTTAATTCGTTAAATTCGAGGAATTGTAATCTCTTCAAAAACGTAGTCTATTCTTCCGAAATCAGCTACATTTGCCTAAGCTAAGAAAAAGTCGTCCTTTCAAACTAATTTGCTTTCATTCAAGTTCAATGTCTTCGATTACTTACTAGCCCTCCTAACATACAAATTTCTCTTTCGAGACGACGTTACGTTAGGTCTTATCGAGCAGTCCAACAACCAAATGTTGCCTTTCAGTTTTTCATGCGGTTGTTTCCAGTGTGCAAGCAAAATTTGGCCAAAAATCAACTCACAACAATCCAAACACTTGACAAAATGAAATCAAACCGACCATAAAAATAAGCACAATTGTATGGATTAAAATGTGATCCAATAACACTTCCACAAACTACTAAATCCCTAGACTAAAGAAAACTACTTAGAAATGATAAAATATTAACAAGGTAACCAATGATTAACGAAATCTGAGTCAAAAAGGGGATTGACTGAGATTGCCTTCAACCAAGGGCTTCGGAACCACGAGAACAAACTCTCACACTCAAAACTCACACTAATACAAAAAAACAAACTAAAAACTACAGAATTTGAGAAAGAAACTAAAGCAGTAATCTATGCCACACTACACTTTTGCTTTACTTTGATCTTGGATGCTCTCTACATGCTACAGAATGTCATTTTTTATAGAGAGCCTTGGTCAATCTCAGCCATACAGTCGAGAGAAAATGAAGAGGCAGGAGTTACAGGCTCACCACAGTCCCTGGGGTGCACCACGGTTCGACCGTGGTCTATGCTGGAACTGGGTTTTTGCTCATTCTTTGCTCTACGACTGTGGCATAACATGGATGACCATGGGGGAGGTCAAAATACAGCTATTAAAGGGCAAATGTTGGGTAAAAAGACTAAAAATCCTACAAAACACATCAAATAACTATACCCAAGCATAAATCGAGAATTGGAGAGCAAATAATAACAATAAGCACAATATTCTCATAAAAACGATACAGAATAGCCCTAAAATGATATGCATATTGAGCACTTATCAGCATCGAAAGGGATAAAATTCGGACACAAATCCCAATAATCCTTTAGCAGCGGCTGAGGAGGGCAAGCAGCCCTTCTTGGGTGCCAGTTGAAGGTTTCTAAAACATAGCGGGGCATCTGTTCGGTGCTAACAAAGTAGGGGAACTCCATGATTGATAGAACTCTTAGCAAGGTGGAAGCCAAACAAAAGGAAAATGCAGCACCTATAAGCAAACCCCATTTTTATACAAAAGGCGGGGGGCTTCCCAATACAGCCTTCAAATCTCGGGGACAGGGCCACCTTGGGAAACACCTCGAGCATTAAGATCCAGATGTCAATAGGTAGTAGGACATCCTCGACGAAAAGTTGCCTTCTAAAGCCTGCAGATAGTCGATTCAGCAGCAACTTAGACGACATCCTGCCTGATCGCTCGGTCGACCGGGCGTACACGCAAAATGTGAGGGGCTAAATGATTCGGAAAAAACTAGCACCCAGGGTGGGCCCACAAATATGATCGTGGGGCAATGCGATCATGACCGTATCCAACCACTCCTGGATCCTGAGATGTCATTCCTAGGCTCAACATGGGAAACCGTCTGGCAGCTCATTAGGAAAGCATCCCTTGCAAAGTTACAATTTTGCCCTTGTTAAAAAGGACTATAAATACCCACCTCGGAAAAGAGGAAGGGAACACATTCTTCAATACAAAAAAGCACTTTTTCCTCTGCTTGGCCTTCTTTTGGGATCCAGTACTGACTTGATCGTCGGAGAAGCGTTCCTCGGATCCCAATCTGGAGGGTGCCCTTTTTGCAATTTCAACACTCGCAGATCAGATCGTCTAGCATATAGCCCATACCATCACGTAAGCCCCCTCTCGCCCCGTGTCATCCTTATAAAAACCAGAATATCCTGAAACATATACATATACACATATACACATGCACACAAAGAAGACCAATATATACAAATACAAAAATCAATATGATAAATTAGAGATCTAGCACAAATACAATCACAACTACAAATTCTATATATACAAGATAATTCCACCAATGGGTAAATACCAAAAGGTACCAAATTGCTTTCAGCCTTCAAAGTAGAAGAGCCCAAGCCATTATTGACAATTAACAGTAGTAAGATTATCTTTCCTTTAATGTATATTTATGTTGAGATATGTAAAAGCTTATCATATTGCTCTCAATTGTCAGAGTACAAGAATCCAACCTATATTATTAATTTTTCAGGTGGCAAAAATTATATTCCCTTTAATAGATATTCATGTTGTGATATGCGAAGACTTATATACCTGCAAAAGTGCGTTATACTATTATATTATTTCCTGCTATCAAGATACAAACACATAGTATTTACTACAAATATAGTTTTAAGACATGTAATTGTAATTGTAAATTGTGTATGGCATGCTCAATGTAGTAAGTCTTATAAATAATTGCTACGATTTAAAACACAAGAGGTTTTCCATGCATCACATGGGTATGGAAATGCTAGCTTATGAAGTATAATATAAGATGCAGACAAATTATGGTGAAGGTGATGTTGCGAAGCTTTTAAAGATTAGATAGTAATTCCTTTTTTTTTTGTTCTTTTTGTTTCAAGAGTTTTGTCTTCACCATTTTTCTTAATTACATTTTTCTTAATTTTCTAGTAATTAAGAAAAATTACAGTTAAAGAACTACCTGCTGATACAATGAGAAAATGTTTTCGATTGAATAACTAGCTCCGCCAACTAGAGAGCCTTAAGTGTATATTTATACATAAAACATTACAAGAAAATATTATACAAGAAAATTTATATATTTGTCTACTGAAATGTTATCCTCCATTAATTATAAAGTGAAGATTAATGTACAATGATAATAGCTTGTTTGGTTTTTACATTGAAACTCTAGTATTAACCTTGTTTAACAAACACAAAAGCTTAGCATCTATAGGTGAAATAAGAAGAAAAATTTTAGTGGATTTAATCAGCAAGTAAAGCATATTCTTGATTCTTCTTTCCAATGAACTACTCATGGCATCAAAACAACAATGCATTATCCTACGTACTTGACAAGTGATAAATCAGCAAAGCATAAGATGGCTACAACTATTAGAGATGTTCAAAGTAATTGATCAAACTATAAGACAAGCATTTAAGCTTGAAAATTGGAAAGCAAAAGGTAAATACCAAGCAAAGAAGAAAAAGAGGAGAATAAAAACACCACTAGAAGAGATAAGGATTAAAGTGATAACCTGATTATCAACAGTGACATACATGCAAAGCATATAACCACTTCAAACATAATTTCAGTACCCACTTGAGACCTCCAAAAATTGGATTCTACATGAAATAGGAACCATTAATTCGAAACAAAATAGGGGCAAAACTGAGTTACAGCACAGGGTATCCATTCGAATCTTGAATTAATTGTTCGAAACTTGAACACCAAAACTTAAGATCCTACTCAGATTCAACTAAAATAAAATCAAATACACTAAATTGAGAGTCCAGATAGTTGTAGGCACTAAAAATATTTACGTATCGTACTGAGATATAAAATCAAATTAATTATTTAGGTCAACCCTTTTAATTAATTTAGTTAAGTCCAAGAGACTTTCAAGTCAAAGCCCAAGAGACTTCCAAATCAAGTTACGATCCAAGTTCAAACGACTTCCAAGTTAAGGCCCAATCAAAACCTAAGTCAAAGTCTAAGTAAAAATTTAAGTCAAAGTCTAAGTCTAAATCACGACCTATGCTCAAACAGCTTTCAAGTCAAGGCTCAGTCGAAACCCAAATGACCTTCAAGTTGAAACCCAAATGACCTTAAAGTTGAAACCCAAGAGACTTCCAAGTCAAGTCACAACACAAGTCTAAACAACTTCCAAGTCAACGCTCGGTCAAAACCCAAAAGACTCCCAAGTCAAAGCCTAAATCACGACCCAAGCCCAAACGACTTCTAAGTCAAGTCCCGGTCAAAGCCCAAAAGACTCCCAAGTCAAAACCCAAGTCAAAGCCCAAGTCAAGGCCCAAGAAATGACTTCTAAGTCAAGTCACAATCTAAGCCTGAATGACTTCTAAGTTAAGGCTCGGTTAAAACCCAAGTCTAATTCAAAGTCAAACCAAATGATTCCTAAGTCAAGTTGATCTAGGATGAGGCCCGATTAAAGGCCCAAAATAAGGTCAAAGCCCACCTTGACTTTCAAGGGGGAGGGGGAAGTTTTCCTACAAATAGACCCCTATCTCCTTTATTCAATGTTGAAAAATTGAATGAAATCACCAACACTCAAACATTCACTCTTGGAAGGAGGATAACAAACGCCCGCGCCATCCTTCCTCGAAGATTAACAATTGATGTTGATAAAGATTAAACATTAGAGGCCATCTCTCAAGATAAACTCATTCAAACTCGTTTGATTAAGATCGAATCAGAGGATTACACTCATTATAATCAATAGAGATTGTGCCCACATATTCAAATCAATACAAAGATTCAATGTCATACCCAAATTTTTGGCTAATTTATTTTATGCTTGAAATTTGTGTTTACAAATTTTGGCACGCTTGGTGGCACATCTCTACCTCTCATCTCTTTCTCCTAAAGAATAAGACTTTTATGTCTCAAGAACATCTTCTTCAAAGAAGGCATGGCCACGAAGGAGATCGCTTCTCAAGCTTCAAAGAAGAAGAGCACAGGATCTCTCTCTCATATATCCTATGAAACGGATGTCACTTCTAGCAGGCGGACTCACACAATGGAGACAAGGAGTATGGCAATAGCTACTGCGCCTGTTGTTGCTAGGCAAACAATGCCGCCCTAATCCAAACTCCAAGGCTTGAGGATGCAACAAACGACATCATCTTGGGTGGATGAAATTCAAAACCTCTAACTTCAATCTTCAATCTGTGAAGTTAAAGGCTAATACAGTAGTAACTCTTCTTTACCCTCACCAAAAGGGGTACGCTTGTTAGAAACTGAAGTTGGGTCCTCAAAAAATATTGTCATGCTAGCTATGATGACAGGCTCAACCAGTTTGGAAGAGGAGATGGCTAACATTAAGGCCATATTAGAAAAACTCACTAGGGAAAGCGAAGAAAAGAAAGCGCTCATCAAGCTTCAAGAGGAAAAGATTGCTAAGCTGACCAAAAAGTTAGAAAAACAGTCAGCTCAATCTTCTGCAAAAGATTCAGAAAGTGAAGACTCAGGAATAATGTTTGTTCACACTGAAGCTTCTGACAATGAGAAGCAGTCAAAGAAAGACGATATGCCTAAAAATGTTAAGTCCTCTGGATCAATGACTATTGAATAAATCCAAGACCTGATAGCAAATGCAGTTAAGGCGTAACTAGGTGAAGGCTCACGCAGAGCTCACCTATACACTAAGCCTTACACTAAGAGGGCTGAAGCTCTTTGTATGCCCCAAGGTTATCAACCCTCTAAGTTCCAATAGTTGGATGGAATAGGCAACCCAAAATAGCATGTCGCGCACTTCATTGAGACATGTAACAATGTTAGGACTGATGGCGACCTTACGGTGAAGGATTTTGTCCAAACATTGAAAGTTATTACCTTTGATTAGTATACCGACCTAGAGCCTGAGTCCATCAATAGTTGGGAGCAAATGGAGTAAGAGTTCCTCAACAGGTACAACACTCAGCGCACTGTCAGCATGACTGAGCTGACAAACACAAAGCAATAGAAAGATAAGCCAGTTCTTGACTACATTAATCGCTAGTGTGCACTTAACCTCAAATGCAAAGATCGACTATTTGAAGCTTCTGCATTGAAATGTGAACCCAAGGTATGCATTGGGACTTGCTGTACATCCTACAAATAAGCAAACTTAGAACATTTCAAGAATTGGTGACCAAGGCACATGACATGGAGGTGACAATAGTTAGTCGCCGTGCAACTCCTTCTATTCTACTGAATCAAAGAAGGACAAAGTTGAATTTAAGCAGAATGTTAACTTTTATAAGAGCACGACCAAAGAATCAATGTCCAACTCTACAAGTCGGCGGAAAGCCTAACTAGAGGACAATAAGATTAAGTCGTTCAAGGATGTGACAAAGAAGCTTCCTATACTAAGAGAGTTTTAGGGAAAGAAGTAACCATTTCCTAACTCAGATTTGTCAGGCATGCTAGATGATGTACTTGAGAAGGGTGTCATCGAATTTCTTGAGTCGAAACACCCAGAAGAAGCTGGGAGGACCACCGACCCTAAATACTGTCAGCACCATAGTGTCATCAATCACCCCCTTGAAAAGTGCATTACATTCAAGGAGCCTATCATGCAATTAACCTATAGATGGAATAATCATTCTAGATTTGGAGAAGCTAGTCACGTCACAATGCAAGAGGTGGATGAGTCAGATTCTGAAATAGATCTCACCGAAGCACTAGAGGCCCTAGAGGATTGGGGGCAAGCCACAGTTGATAAGTTAAAAGAGTCGAATCTCAGGTCTGTGGAAGAACCTCGCCTTGTTTATGTAAGTTCCATGCTCACGCCTAAGGAAGAGGAAGAGTATTTTAAGCTTCTCTCTAAATACAAGGATGTGTTTCCAGGGAGTTGTAAGGAAATGCCTGGATTAGACCAAAAGGTTACAGTTTATCAGCTGTCCGTTAAAAATGGTTTTTTGCCTAGGAAGCAACTTCAATGGCGTTTTCAACCTGAGTTGATGCCTAAAATCGAAAAGGAGGTAAACAAACTCATTGATGTTGGGTTCATAAGCAAGGTGAAATATCTAACTTGGATTGCAAATATCATCCCAGTCAAGAAGAAAAATGGCCAACTTCGAATTTGTGTGGATTTTTGGGATCTTAATGATGCATGCCCAAGAGATGACTTTCCACTTCCAGTCACTGAACTCATGATTGATGCTACCACTGGTCACGAAGCATTATCCTTTATGGATTGCAATGCAAGCTATAATCAGATCCAAATGGCACTTGCAGATCAAGAGGCCACAGCATTCTGCACATTGAAGGGCATCTTTAACTAGAAGGTGAACCCTTTTGGCTTGAAAAATGCAGGAGTGACTATCAAAGGGCAATGCAAACCATTTTTGAAGACATGTTACAAAAAAATGTAGAGTGCTATGTGCATGATATGGTGGTCAAGTCCAAAAGGAGATCAGATCATTTGCAAGATCTTTGGCAAATCTTTGAAAGATTAAGAAAATGCCGACTAAAGATGAATCCATTGAAATGTGCATTTGGTGTCACATATGGTAAATTCCTAGGCTTTCTCGTCCAACATAGAGGTATCAAAATTGATCAAGCTAAGATGAAAGAACCTTAAAGAGCTCTGAGGGTTGCAAGGAAGCTGGGCACATATCAGAAGGTTCATCTCAAAACTCGCTGGGCATTGTCATCCTTTCAACCACCTCATGATAAAGAGAACACCTTTTAAATGGGATGACTTATGTCAAAGGGCTTTCGATAGCATCAAAAAGTACTTGTCAAGCCCTCCAGTATTAAGGGCACTTGTTTCTGGCAAGCCCCTCATACTTTACATTGTAGCACAAAAATGTTCTCTTGGAGCATCATGTGCCTAAGAAAATTCTGAATGCAAGGAAAGGGCTCTCTATTATATGAGCTGGATATTAGTTGGGGCTGAACTTAATTACTCACCAATTGAAAAGACATGCTTAGCTCTCGTATTTGCTATAAAAAAAAAGTTCAGATATTGCATATAGGCCCATAATGTGCATGTTATATCTAAGGCTGACCTAATTAAGTACATCTTGACAAGATCAGTTCTGAATGCACAGCTTGGAAATGGGTTGTTATCTTTGAACAGTATGATCTAGTTTATATGCCACAAAAGGTTGTTCAAGGCCAAGCATTGGTAGACTTCTTGGCAGACCATCCAGTTCCTAATAATTGGGAACTAAGTGATGAACTTCCTGGGGAAGAGGTGTTCTGTATCGGTGTCCTTCCACCTTGGGAAATGTATTTCAATGGTGCTGCCAGACATAATGGGGCAGGAGCGAGAGTTATATTAGTCTCTCCTGAAAAGCACATTCTGCCATATTCATTTGCGTTGACCCAACTCTCTAATAACATGGATGAGTATCATGCACTCATAGTAGGCCTTCAAACGATAATCAAGATGGGCAGTAAAGATCTTGATGTCTATGGTGACTCATAATTGGTCATCAACCAGCTCCTAAAAGAATTTGGAGTGAAAAAGGATGATCTTATCTCGTATCACAAGCATGCCTTATGACTATTGGATAGGCTAGAAACTGTAAAGTTGGAACATGTCCCTAAGGGTGCCAACAAGATGGTTGATGCGCTTGCAAACCTTGCGGCCACTTTGGCGTTGGGGCCAGAAGAGAACATTAATGTTTCAATTTGCAGGCAATAGGTCATTACACCGCCCGATGATGATGGTTAAGAAGAGGCCAAAGTAGTCTCTATTTATGATGATGGTAAAGAAGAGGCCAAAGTAGTCTCTATTTGCGTGGTAGATAAGGAAGATTGGCGCCAGCTGCTTATTGACTACTTGAAGCACAGAAAGCTACTAAGTGACGCGAGGCACAAGATAGAAATTCAATGTAAAGCCTCATAATTCCTCTATTATAAAGGAACATTATACCGACGCTCTTTCCTCGGTCTCTAGCTACGATGTCTGAGTGTGGAAGAAGGGAAACGAGTAATGGAAGAATACCATGCCAGTGTGTGCAGTGCGCATCAATCGAGACCCAAGTTACATGATCGCATCAAAAGAATGGGCTATTCTTGGCCCACCATAGTGCGTGATTATATTGACTATGCAAAAAGGTGTGATGCATGTCAGTTTAATGCTAACTTCATTCACCAGCCTTCGGTGCCACTCCATCTAACTGTGGCATCTTGGCCATTTGAGGCACACAGACTTAATGTTGTAGAGCCTGTTACTCCTAACTCTTCTGCAGGTCATATATACATTTTGGCTGTCACTGATTATTTCTCTACATGGGCATAGATTTCATTAAATGAAGTTAAAAAGGAGAATGTTATTGACTTCATTCGAACGCACATCATTTATCGATATGGTGTGCCTCGATACATTATCACAGACAATAGCAAACCATTCGTCAACAAATTGATGACTAACTTTTGTGAAAAATTCAAGTTTTCCCAGCTTAAGTCGTCAATGTACCATGCCCCTGCAAATGGACTAGCAGAAGCTTTCAATAGGACATTGTGTAACCTGCTGAAGAAAGTGGTTTCAAAATCAAAGAGACATTCGTATAAGAGGCTGGGGGAGCCTCTTTGGGCATACTAAACCACGTATAGAACACCAACACAATCAGCCCCTTACGCTCTAGTATACGAAGTAGAAGCCGCCCTACCACTGGAAATTCAAATCCCGTCATTGTGCATTAATATACAAGAGGGTTTGAGTGAGGATGAAAGCCACCAGCTTCACTTAGCAGAATTGGAAGCTCTCAATGAGAAAAGACTCCAAGCCCAATAGAAGTTAGAATGCTATCAGGCTCGCCTAACTTGAGCATTCAACTAAAAAGTGCAACGGCGTTCGTTCCAAGTTAGGGATCAAGTACTTGCACTGAAGAGGCTAACCATATGACCCACAAGACAGGAAGCAAATGCAATCCGAAATGGGAAGGACCCTATGATGTCAGTGAGGTATACTCACATGGCGCCTACAAGATAGTAGATGGACAAGGGGTTCGAATCGGACCAATAAATGTCGAGTTCTTGAGGCACTACATACCTTGAGGAAATGCTAGACTAGCTCCCAAATAAATGTTTAAACTGTTTAGAAAAAACAAGGCCCTTGAAGAAGAGCCTAAACTATTCACCACCACAAGGAAAAAAAAAGAAAAAACACCAAAAAAACTCCTAAACAAGAGCCTAAACTATTCACACACACACACACACACACACACACACATGAACACACATGAACACACATAAAAACTCCTGAACATATGTCTAAATTGTTCACTCAAACAAAAAAAATTGTTGTATTACTCTTGCCCCACAAGAGTATAAACTGTAAACGACAAAACAAATAATCAAAGTATACTTTGTTGAACTACGTGATGACTTGATCTTATTGGGAATTGTGAATTCCCACAAGTATGTAGGTAGCTTGGTAACCAAATCACCAAGTGCAGTCAAACGCAACACCTAAAAAGAAGAGAGAAAGAGAAGAGGGGGGCATAAAGAAAAATCAATCAAAGATGTTAGTTTTCTTCCACTGAACTACTCCCTGCTACTCGTACCACTTTTTGGCGTGTGCACTTCTATTTTAGGTCCTAAAAGGTCTAATGGTAAACCTCGTTCGAAAGTGGTTTTTCAAGCCTTCGCACGATTTTTGAGCGGATGGGTTTCCATTCCAGGCCCCCAAATAAGTCCTAACGGAAAACCGCCTTCGCAAGGGGACTTCAAGTCTTCACTACTAGTACCACTTTTTTCCATGTGCGTTCCCATTTTAGGCCTTGAAAGGCCTAACGGTAAACCATGTTCGCAAGTGGTTCCTTAAATCTTCATACAACGTTTCGGCATGTGTGCGTGTGTATATATACATATATATGCATGCATGTATGTGTGTATATATATATATACATTTATATACACATATATAAATATATATGTATATATATATATACATATATATATATACACATATATATGCACATATATATATATGTATATTTATACATATATATGCGTATATATATATCTATATATATGCATGTATATATATACATATATATATATATATATACA
>JAKOGI010004799.1:0-20404 GCA_029747015.1 Carnegiea gigantea | reverse complement strand
AAGAACGAGGGCTTTTGATTGAAGAGTGTTGTTGGAAGCCATTGTTGCTAGAGGAGAGATATTAGGGTTTAAGGAGTTTGCAGGATGTTCGGTTTTTGCTTGAGGGCAAGACGAACGATAGTACTAAGAGCAGGGCATAAAGAGAGAGAGAGAGAGAGAGAGCAGCCGAATCTTTGAGAAGATCTCTTGAATTGTAACGGGTAGGAGCAATAACATCTTGTGCCTTGGGAAGGAAAGCAAAGACACCGAGCAACCAAGAGGCGTACCTGTTCTCTGTATTATGCCACCGAGCAACCAAGGGGCGTACCTGTTCTCTGTATTATGCCTGTTCTTTGCTGTCTGATCTGATTCGACTGAATGGCATTAAGACGGCTCCAGTACATCCCCTTATGCTGTACTAAGTAGATAAGAAAAAAATGCATGCAATACGGGCATATGCAATCACATCCGTTATTAATAAAATTTGCGAACAGGGGGAGAGAACAGGGTGTAGAGGTTGATCTTACCAAACCCAGTTCATGTTCTGGAAACAGGTATCTCAGGGTGTTCTCACCAACCCTAGTTCCAATCTATTTCTCTCAAATTGATCTCTAGCTAGTGCCTTAGTGAATATATCAGCAATTTGATTTTCCGTTGTGCAAAAATTCATAGAAATTAAACCTTTTTCAACATTATCTCTCAAGAAATGATGTCGAATGTCAATATGCTTTGTTCTTTTATGTTGACATGGATTTTTGGTAATATTAATTGCACTTGTGTTATCACAAAAAATAGGAATGCATCCAATGTCAACACAAAAGTCCTTAAGCTGTTGCCTTATCCACAACAGTTGAGCACAACATGAAGCTGCTGCAACATATTCAGCTTCTGCCGTGGACATGGCAACTGAATGTTGTTTCTTGGTAGCCCAAGATACCAAACAAGGTCCAAGAAAGTGAGCCATACCTAAGGTACTTTTTCTATCAACTAGGAATCCCGCATAGTCAGCGTCAGCATATCCAACAAGATCAAAATTGCAACCTTTAGGATACCATAAAGCTAAATTGGGTGTATGTTTCAAATACCTTAGTATCCGTTTAACAGCCTTCAGATGAGTTTCCTTAGGGTTAGACTGAAAATGGGCACATAAACCAACACTAAAAATAATATCAGGTCTACTAGCGGTTAGGTATAAGAGTGACCCAATCATACCCCGATAGAGTTTCTCCTTAACTGAGGGACTCCCATCATCCATAACCAACTTGGTTGAAGGAGAAATAGGAGTGTCTATGGGTTTGGCCGCCTCCATCCCAAAACGCTTAAGTAATTCCTTGATATACTTTTGCTGATGGATCATGGTGCCGTTTGGAGTTTGCTTGATTTGTAAGCCTAAGAAAAAATTAAGCTCCCCCATCATGCTCATCTCAAACTCACTCCTCATCATATTTGAAAATTCATTGCATAAATCATGATGAGTTGCACCAAATATGATGTCATCAACGTATATTTGGACAATCAAAAAATGTTCCCCCTTAGATTTTAGAAACAAGGTATTGTCTACCTTGCCTCTTCTAAAATCATTTTCAAGTAAAAAACTTGATAACCGTTCATACCAAGCTCTTGGAGCTTGTTTTAAACCATAAAGTGCCTTGTCAAGTTTAAAAACATGATTTGGAACATCACCATTTTCAAAACCAGGGGGTTGTTTGACATACACCTCTTCTTTAAGGTATCCGTTTAGGAATGCACTTTTAACATCCATTTGATATAGCTTGATTTCCATATGAGCTGCAAAGGCTATTAAAATTTGAATAGCCTCAACTCTAGCAACTGGTGCAAAGGTTTCTTCGTAATCGATCCCTTCTTCTTGATTGTATCCTTGTACAACCAGCCGTGCCTTGTTCCTGGTGACTGTTCCTGACTCATTCAGTTTGTTTCGGAACACCCACTTGGTTCCAATGATTGTTCTCTCTGCAGGTTTAGGTACAAGGTGCCATACCTTGTTTATTTCAAATTGATGAAGCTCTTCTTGCATAGCCGTGATCCAATCTGAATCTGCAAGAGCTTCATTCACACTTTTTGGCTCAATGGTAGAAAGAAAAGCATAGAAAGCACAAAAATTCTTTAGTTTAGATCTAGTTTGCACTCCAGTATTAATATCTGACAAGATTTGATCAAGAGGGTGCGAACTATTGTGCTTCCATGGTCTTGGATTAAGTGGATCCACAGACACATGCTCTGTTCTAACTGAAATGTGTGTAGGATCAGGCTCAAGAACACCTCCTGATCCTGTTTCTGCACCTATTTGTAACCTTATTCCTAAAGAACATGGTTCCGAACAGGGTTCAGCGGTGTTTTTCCCTGTTTGGTGTTCACCTTGCCTGCTGTTCTGAGGAACACCTTCAGGAGTTGTTTTCTCCACGGTGTTCTTACCTCGTTTATCTTGGAGCAACACTTCTTTTCGAACAAGATCTAATTCAAGTTCATCTTCCTGTGCATCATTCTCACTGAACACGTTAGATTCATCAAAAAGTACATGCACACTTTCCTCAACACACAAGGTTCTTTTGTTAAAGACTTTGTATGCCTTGCTGTGAGAAGAATAGCCAAGAAGTATTGCCTCATCACTTCTTGGATTAAACTTTCCTAAGACATCCTTCCTATTATTATGCACAAAACACTTACAACCAAATGTCCTTAGGTGCGTAATATTGGGTTTTCTGCCTTTGAAAAGTTCATAAGGAGTTTTATTTAACATGGGTCTGATCATGCATCTATTTATAATGTAACATGAGGTGTTCAATGCTTCTGCCCAAGAATACCTTGGAATACCACTAGCAATAAGCATTGTTCTGGTCATGTCTTCCAGGGTGCGATTTTTGCGCTCAACCACCCCATTTTGTTGGGGTGTTCTTGGAGCTGAGAATTTATGATCAACACCATGTTCATTACAATAGTTGATAAAACTTGCATTTTCAAACTCAGTTCCATGATCAGATCTCAAGCTAATTAAAGAGTGTCCTACTCTCTTTTCAACCTTTTTGAGAAAGGCAATAAAATTCTCAAAGGTTTCATCTTTGGATGCCAAAACCAAGGTCCAAGTAAATCGAGAGTAATCATCCACTACAACAAGCACATACTTTTTCCCACCTCTACTGGTTACCCTCATTGGACCACACAAATCAATGTGTAATAATTCTAGAGGTCGAGTAGTGATTACACACCTTTTCGATTTAAAAGAAGATCTGACTTATTTGCCTTTTGTACAAGCTTCACATACCTTGTCATCATTAAATTTGATGGAAGGTAGTCCAACAACCAAATCTTTGGAAACAAGTTTGTTTAACAAAGATAGGCTTGCATGATCTAGTCTCTTGTGCCATAGCATTATATCATCATTTAATGCATTTAAACAAGTCAGATTATTTTGGGGAAGAGTGGAAATATAAACTTTATAAACATTTTGACATCGCTTCCCCCTCATCTCCTGTGTCGCCATTCACAACATCTCCTGTGTCGCCATTCACAACCAAGCAACGTGTTTTTGAAAACAGTACTAGGTTGTTCTTGTCACACAGTTGGGACACACTTAGCAAATTGTGTTTTAACCCATCAACTAAGTGCACATTATCAATTAAGTGGGAGAGAGTTTTACCAATATTACCTATACCGACAATTGTCCCAGACTTGCCGTTTCCAAATGCTACACTCCCACCATTCAAAGCTGTAAGTGGGAGAAAATTTGATCTTTCTCCAGTCATGTGCCACGAACACCCACTATCAACATACCACAGCTGCCTGTTTTCAAGGTTGTTTTCTGATCTGTTTGACAGGGTGTTTCTTACCCTGTTTGCTGGGTTGTTTGTGGGATTGTTCTCTCTCCCTTCAGCCTGCAAAACAAATCACGGGTTAGTTTTGGGAACCCAGATCCACTTGGGTCCCATTCTTTTAGACATGTAAAGCTCATCTTTTCTAATCCAGATTTGTTTCACATACCTTTCATTCTTTTCATTGGCATGTTTTCTTAAAGGACAAGAATATCGATAGTGGCCAGTTTTACCACAATGAAAGCAAACAATGTTTTCAGGTAATCCCACATACTTTCTATGAATTAGGTAAACTGTTCGTTTAGGCTTATACCCAAGTCCCTTTTTGTTTCGACTGTGGTGAGTGTTTAACCAAGCAAGGGCCTGTGAGGATTTGTTCCAGCGTTTGTTTGTGCTAAGCTCGGTTTCCAGTTTTTCTTTATTAGCATGCAAACCCTTATTCTCTTTGAGAAGGGACTCAACCATTCCTTCCACCTCAAAGAGTTTTTCCTCTATTCGAGAGTAATCTCCTTCTTTTATAAAGAGGTTTTCTTTGAGCATATTAACATTTTCATGTAAACCGAGTTTTTCATTTTTAAGAATTTCATTTTCAATCTCTAGGTCACGAACTTCTCTTTTTAGATCAGCACATGTGTCTATCAAATTATATAGAAGTTCTTCTAAAGTGGCTTTGTTAAGACCATGTACCTTGTTCTTGAGATTTGAGAAGCTGATTGTTGATTCATCATCTGAATCTGAATCACTTTGGGCCATAAGTGCTACGACCCCTTCTTCAGCTTCAGATTCTCCTTCATCCTCAGAGGAATCTCCCCAAGCAGCCAGCATAGCTTTCGAGAATCGCCTGCCCAGATTGTTTATAGGGTGTTTTTGACCCTGTTTTCGAGGGTGTTCAGGCATTTGATCTTCTCGAAGCAGAGGGCAATTTTTGACTAAGTGATCTGGTTTGCCGCACTTGAAACACCCTGTGAGATGTTCTTTGGAGGTGTTTCTGGACTTACTGAATTCTTTTCTTTTGTTGTTTTCCTTGACCTTTTTGAAGAATTTCTTGAATTTTCTGGACATTAGGGCCATATCTTCATCTTCAAGGTCAGAGTCAGTGTCATGCTTTTAAGGCAAGCCCACGATCCTTCTTTTGCTCCTCTCTTTGCTGTGAGTTCTTTCGGAGTTCATAGGTCTGGAGATTTCCAATCAACTCGTCGGGGGTGATCTGGTTCATGTCTTTAGCCTCTTGGATGGCTGTTACTTTGGCCTCCCACGTGCGAGGTAAAATTCTGAGGATTTTCCTCACCAACTCTTCAGTGTTGAAAGATCTTCCCAGGGATTTTAACTCGTTCGTGATGTGGGTGAACCGTGTATACATGTCCATCACAGTTTCATGATCACCCATATCAAACAACACATATTGTCGCATAAGTAGCTCAATTCTAGATTGTTTAACTTGACTCGTACCTTCATGAGCAACTTGCAGAGCATTCCAGATAGCTTGGGCTGTTTCACACTCAGAGATGCGAGTGTATTCATCGGGTCCTAGGCCAAAATATAGAAGCTTTTTGGCCTTGGCATTTTTCTGCATTTTCTTGTAGTCCTCGGCATCAAACTCTATGGATTCCTTGGGAACCTCCTTACCATCTTCAAGCACCTTGGTGGGAACAAGGGGCCCGTTCTTGATGAGCATCCATAATTCATAATCTTCTGCCTGAATATATTTCTCCATCCTATTCTTCCACCAACTATAATGTTGGCCGTTGAAATAGGGTGGACGAGTAATGGATTGCTCTTCAAGAATTCCTTGTGGGGTACTCATCTTCAGAATCTCTCAAGGTGTTAACCTTTTGTAAGAGAACCCGCTCTGATACCACTTGTTGAGTTCGTGAGTATTCAACCACAAGAGGGGGGTGAATTGTGGTATCTGATTTTCGCGTTGTAGATAACAAACACCCTCACAGAGGTTGTTCTCAAGTGACAAACACCCTGATAGCTTGTTTGCACGGAGTGTTCTCAAATATTGCAGAGGCGAAAATCACCAAGATAGATGCGGAAAATAAAGCACACACACAATTTTTACGTGGAAAACACCTCTATCCCAACTGAGGTGTGAAAAACCACGACCTACCTCGTGTAGGATTTAACCACTTTCACTAACGGGCTTCACACGTTACAATTGTAACACACCTTGTTACAACTTGCAACCACGTAACCTTCTTCCCAAAGACAGGTTACACCACGTCCAACCTTCGCAAGATTAGACACGTCCAAGTCCACACTACTAGGACACACTCACTCACTTTTCTGATCCAAGATCAGGGTTACAAACACCTTACAGGGGGTGCTTCTCACTAAGCAGATGTAAGGTACAATGAAGATCCTATTATGCCAATGGTATGAAAACTCAAAATCAAACACAGCCTGTCACGGTTTGCTTTTCAGAATGAAACTCAAGAATCTTTGAGTGTAAATCGAGTTTTCTGATTTTCTTGGATTTTTCAAAAGGCTGTGTTTATGCAAATTCAAACCGAGTTTTCTGTCTCTCTGTTTTTCGAGTGTTTTGAATATCTGTATATCTCTGTCTGTGTGTATGTCTGGGAGAGAAAAAGCTGAGGCTTTTAAACAAAAAAACCAACGGTCATAAACCACAGAATCAGCTAAGTATGGAAATAGTTTTGCAAAATTATCCAACGGCTAATGATTAATTTATCCCAAAATATAAGGGATTTTGTTATCTTAAAAGATAACCCTTATCTTTCCATAGCCGTGAAGAGGTTTAAAGAGATTTTCAGCTTTTACCAAATCCCAAAAATATAGTCATAGGAATCTTTTGATTTGGCAAATCTCCCAAACCTATTTTCGCAAATCTCCATAATATTTTCAAGAACTATCCTCTCCAGAAAAATAGAAATTTTGAAATTCAAAGAAAGTATTCTCGAGATCTTGGCCAACCAAAATGAATTTTCAAAAATAATCGGGTATGGCCACTGCAGTTCAGAAACACCCTAGGCACCCTGTTCGCAAGGTTGTTCGCAACTGGTGTTCTGAAGCACTTAGCGCAAGTACTGATTCAAGAAGTGTTTAAAAATGATGTTTTCAATATTGGCATATTAACAAGAGTCTAATTAAATAAACCCTATATCCCCAAGACTTCTTGTTTTGAACCAGTCATCTTGTCCGAGATTTGTAGAGCTGCTGTGAACACCAAGGCCACCTTGTTTGCTGGGGTTGTTCTTTGCATTGCTAGAGTTCAGGACCACGCTTTACAATCAACTGTCGAGATGGTGTTCTTGACTTAATATAGAATCACCAAGTAAAACCTGTCTAGAAGACATTCTCACATGTAGCAAACCAGTTAATATAATAAAGATCACAAACACCAGTTAGGCCTGTTTGGAGATCATGTTCGGAGCAACATTACTTGGACAGATTTTTACACTTGGATTTGTTATCATCAATACTAAATATAATAACACAACAGCACAGTTTCACTTGCACTCTAGAATTGATATGCCATAGAGAATCATCAAGCAAACGCCCAAAAACATATGCCTACAAAGAAGTAAGGAGATTATTAGCACACAACAAAATTTTTAATGGGGAATTGGTGAATGAGTTGTGGATGCATAAAAGGAAACGTTAGCCAACACGAAAAAAAACCACGCGAGTTAACATTTTGTAGTAAGACGTAATAAATGAAACGAAGTCTGGAATACCGCGTATTACATTCATTGATTTAACTTAACGCCCTGGAAAGTCCTAAAATAAAGAAGAGTTCTCTGCATATAATGATCACAGCATGGAACAAATTGGATTCATCGGTATTATTAAGGAGAAACCCATGAATGCAACATAGCAAACGCATAGGCAATAATTTCCAGTAGATATTTGTTAATTCGTCGAACAAGAATGTGGTAGGGTGTAATACGTAATCTTTACGTACTTGATGGTCGGTTGAGCGTTTTAGCTAACATTCATTTTCTAGAAAATTAGAATTTACTGAATTGCTATATTCTTTGGTAATCACAATTTTTTTCGACTCCAATATATTGATGAATCTGGCGTTTTGCCCAAATGCAATAAATCTAAACCGTTGAGTGCAGTGTCCCCAAACAGTTAAAAGGTGGAATTAACCAATTTTTTTATTTTGCCCAAGTTGTCTGTCCATGTATTATTGATGGATAAAACCCGCAGCGACAATACGGTGAGCAATATCTGATCAACTGAGAACATGCGTGCTGCGTATGGTGAGGGGCGCAATTCTTGCGTGTTATGTATTCATATTCATTTTTTGCAATTGGAGTCGACTTCTGTAAATTTATTCAAGCCCCATGAACTTCTTCCTCCCTTAATTTCAATTCTTCGTTCGCGTTCCATGAGATGGGATGTCACCAAACACCTTTCCTCTTCTCCTTTTCTCAGTTGATGGGTTTTCAAAAAATTTCGATTAAAATTATCCCGCCAAAGTCTAAGAGAGGGTGAAACAAAATAACCCCCACGTCAATGTTCCTTTTTGGTACAATTTTGGAGCCAATTCTTCCTATATGCCAAACAATTGCATAACTACCATTTGATAGTCGGACTCACCATCAAAGATGCATTTTTGAATTTCTTTACCTCATAAATGTATGGAAAACCTCACCTCCCATTAGCACAACATTCGCCACAGCATCCTCGTGATTTGATTGATCATCCAATAGGGAAATCCATAGCATCTCAGAGTAAGGACAGAGATAAATTAATCCGTCCAAGTAAGAACACAAAGATATACCGCAAACGCAAGATATGGGTGTCACGTTTAATAAGTAGTATAATCTCTTCAAGTTAAAGGTCACGTTCTGCCATTGCATGACTTGAGTTTTACTTTCAAAATAAGCACAAACATTAAAAATTGGGGGGGGGGGAAGGGAGACGCACAATGAGGTAATGGCTACAAGTTGTGGAAGGCAATTCATTATGTCATAAGGGACTGAAAATAGTCCATCAATAATGCAAGGTGGGCATTAAAATAAATTATGATGGGTGAGATAATGCTCACTTCCTTAGAATTTTCATTCATCATAGCGATCCCTTCAAAATTTGATGCGACGTATGGTTATCGCCCACAATTGTTTATGGGTTTTTTAACATTTTTCGAAAATGCGAAAAATCGTAAAAGAAATAAAAGAAAAAGAAATGGCACAACTAGTGTTACGAAAGATGAGAACGAAACAAAAAGTGTACGCGATCGGGTACCATGTATTTTAAGACCTTTGCGGAATCATTTTTAAACCATACAATTCAAGCCCTTTTGAGGTATATTTCTAGAAGACAGTGTTTTCTATATCAATGTGACCATTCTTCTTGCAAAGGTTCCAGACTTGATTGTGTCTTTTCATAATTTCCTTCTTTTCTTCCGCAGAAAATTCTCCTTCACTTAGGATTGAATTGGTTTCGCTGTCATGACCCTGTCTTCCTGCATTCAACAACAGCTCACAACATTTTTCGGACAGAACGCCACTTTTGTCAAACACAAATGCATACACTTTAGGCCCACAAGCACTGGTGACCTTGCCTGCACAACCTGTTAGGGGTTGTATGGTTGGTGCAGGTACTGGTTGAGTGCCTCCAATGTGACCGCTCCTCTTACAAAGGTTCCAAACTTCACTGTGCCTTGCCAATATTTCCTCCCTTTCTTCCTTGGAAAATTCTCCTTCACGTAGGATTGAATTGGTATCGCTATCATGACCCTCTCTTCTTGCATTCAGCAACCGCTCACAACATTTTTCGGATAGGACGCCACTGTTATCGAACACAAACTCATATATTTTAGGCCCACAAGCACGGGTGACCTTGCTTGCACAACCTTTTAGGGGTTGTGCTGGTGCAGCTTGAATGCTTCCAATGTGACCGCTCCTCTTGCAAAAGTTCCAAAGTTCAGAGTTGCTTTCCAATATTTCCTGCGTTTCTTCAGTAGAAAATCCTCCTTTACTCAGGATTGAATTTGTCAGGTTGTCATGGCACTCTTTCCCTTCTTCCAATAATAACCCACAACAATCCTGGGACAAGACACCACTTTACTCAAATATAAATGCATATACCTTAGGCCCACAAGAGCTACTTATCTTATCCGCACAACCAATTGTGGGATCTATGTTTGGCACAGGTGCTGCATGGGTGGTTGCAATGAAAAATGTATTAAGGATCATAAAGATGATGGATAACTTCATGGCTTAGGATATGTTTTGAATCCGTCAAGTCCAATGAATATGTTTTTCTTTTCTATTGTAATAGAATTTGCTTAAGTTGTGGTGTCTACTTTGCAAACTGAAGTGGTAATCCGAACAAGTGGATGATGAAATGAACCTTTCCCATGACACATATTTATAGTATATTCACGACTTAAGCAACATTAGAACAAATGGAGAAAAACGTATCCCTATTTAAGAGGAGTAGAAATGAAACTCCTCATTGTAGTTGTTACATAAAATAAACTTAATTTCAAATCCTACTATAACTAAATATAGCTTAATATGGAGAATTTGTTTCTAATCGTTGCAATAGAAAAAGGATCAAAACAAATAACTTCCTAAAAGTCCCATCTTGAAATTATCATCTCAATTTTACCGAGCCAAGACTATGTACGGAATACACACTATGAAAAAGGAAAGGAAGTTAAATATTTGGAATGTAACAACTGTTGTAGCTATATATGTTTGTTGGCAATGTCTTCTCATGCTTTCTAAGGTTCTAATCATCTAAGGATTCTCGTGTGTTCATTTGCACGGTGTAACAAAAGAGGCATGCAACTTTAGTTTTAATTGTTGTTGATCTCCTATATTTGCACAATTACTTACGTAACTTAACGTAGAAGCAATGAAACCGACCAATTTTCTCAACCATGGGTTCCTTTAAAGAATGGGTTGGGTCTTCTTAGTTCAAGCTCAACTTTTGATGAGTCTTGTTTATCTAATAATCGTATTTCCGAAAGCATGGCGAGTAAATGGGGTTCAGGATCCAAAACAATTAACTATTTTGGGTGTGGCATTAGCATGGTTCCAAGGGCATTGCATCGGAGCTTCGAGTATCACATCAACGTGGTCAGGTGTACATCTACATATGAAGATTTGTGTCAAATTAGTAATGGGGATATTAGAATCCCTATTTATTTTAACGTTTGTATTAACTAATTTAATTTTCTTAACTAACTAAATATTAGGCTTATGTTAAATGTATCAACCAGCATTCAGAAGAAAATAGAGAAAAATATGCCTGACACGTCTTACGTTGCATTACCTTAATATGATACTTGCACAGTTTCACTTGCACTCTAGAATTGATATGCCATAGAGAATCATCAAGTAAACACCCAAAAACATATGCCTATAAAGAAGTAAGGAGATTATTAGCACACAACAAAAATTTTAATGGGGAATTGGTGAATTAGTTGTGGATGCATAAAAGGAAACGTTAGCCGACACGGAAAAAAAGCCACGCGAGTTAACATTTTGTAGTAAGACGTAATAAATGAAACGAAGTCTGGTATACCGCGTATTACATTCATTGATTTAACTTAACACCCTGAAAAGTCCTAAAATAAAGAAGAGTTCTCTACATATAATGATCACAGCATGGAACAAATTGGGTTCATCGGTATTATTAAGGAGAAACCCATGAATGCAACATAGCAAACGCATAGGCAATAACTTCTAGTAGATATTTGCTAATTCGTTGAACAAGAATGTGGTAGGGTGTAATACGTAATCTTTACGTACTTGATGGTCTGTTGAGCGTTTTAGCTAATATTCATTTTCCAGAAAATTAGAATTTACTGAATTGCTATATTATTTGGTAATCACAATTTTTTTCGACTCCAATATGTTGATGAATCTGGCGTTTTGCCCAAATGCAATAAATCTAAACCGTTGAGTGCAGTGTCCCCAAACAGTTTAACATGTAGAATTAACCAATTTTTTTATTTTACCCAAGTTGTCTGTCCATGTATTATTGATGGATAAAACCCGCAGCGACAATACGGTGAGCAATATCTGATCAATTGAGAACATGCGTGCTGCGTATGGTGAGGGCGCAATTCTTGCATGTTATGTATTCATATTCATTTTTTACAATAGGAGTCAACTTCTGTAAATTTCTTCAAGCCCCATGAACTTCTTCCTCCCTTAATTTCAATTCTTCGTTCGCCTTCCATGAGATGGGATGGCACCAAACACCTTTCCTCTTCTCCTTTTCTCAGTTGATGGGTTTTCGAAAAATTTCAATTAAAATTATCCCAGCCAAAGTCTAAGAGAGGGTGAACAAAAATAACCCCTACGTCAATGTTCCTTTTTGGTGCAACTTTGGAGCCAATTCTTCCTATATGCAAAACAATTGCATAACTACCATTTGATAGTCGGACTCACCATTAAAGATGCATTTTTGAATTTCTTTACCTCATAAGTGTATGGAAAACCTTGCCTCCCAATAGCATAACATTCCCCACAGCATCCTCGTGATTTGATTGATCATCCAATAGGGAAATCCATAGCATTTCAGAGTAAGGACAGAGATAAATCAATCCGTCCAAATAAGAACATAGAGAAATACCGCAAACGCAAGATATGGGTGTCACGTTTAATAACTAGTATAATCTCTCCGAGTTAAAGGTTACGTTCTGCCATTGCATGACTTGAGTTTTACTTTTAAAATGAGCACAAACATTAAAAAATGGAGGGGGGGAAGGGAGACGCATAATGAGGTAATGGCTACAAGTTGTGGAAGGCAATTTATTATGTCATAACGGACTGAAAATAGTCCATCAATAATGCAGGGTGGGGATTAAAATAAATTATGATGGGGGAGATAATGCTCCCTTCCTTAGAATTTTCATTCATCATAGTGATCCCTTCAAAATTTGATGCGACCTGTGGTTATCACCCACAATTGTTTATGAGTTTTTTTTAACATTTTTCGAAAATGCGAAAAATCGTAAAAGAAATAAAAGAAAAAGAAATGGCACAACTAGTGTTACGAAAGATGAGAACGAAACAAAAAGTGTACGCGATCGGGTACCATGTATTTTAAGACCTTTGCGGAATCATTTTTAAACCATACAATTCAAGCCCTTTTGTGGCATATTTCTAGAAGACAGTGTTTTATATATCAATGTGACCATTCTTCTTGCAAAGGTTCCAGACTTGATTGTGTCTTTTCATAATTTCCTTCTTTTCTTCCACAGAAAATTCTCCTTCACTTAGGATTGAATTGGTTTTGCTGTCATGACACAGTCTTCCTACATTCAACAACAGCTCACAATATTTTTCGAACAGAATGCCACTTTTGTCAAACACAAATGCATATACTTTAGGCCCACAAGCACTGGTGACCTTGCCTGCACAACCTGTTAGGGGTTGTACGGTTGGTGCAGGTACTGGTTGAGTGCCTCTAATGTGACCGCTCCTCTTACAAAGGTTCCAAACTTCACTGTGCCTTGCCGATATTTCCACCCTTTCTTCGTTGGAGAATTCTCCTTCACTTAGGATTGAATTAGTGTCGCTATCATGACACTCTCTTCCTGCATTCAACAACTGCTCACAACATTTTTCAGATAGGATGCCGCTGGTGTCGAACACAAACTCATATATTTTGGGCCCACAAGCACTGGTGACCTTGCCTGCACAACCTTTTAGGGGTTGTACGATTGTTGCTGGTGCAGCTTGAGTGCCTCCAATGTGACCGCTCCTCTTGCAAAGGTTCCAAACTTCAGAGTTCCTTTCCAATATTTGCTCCGTTTCTTCAGTAGAAAATCCTCCTTTGCTCAGGATTGAATTTGTCAGGTTGTCATGACACGCTTTCCCTTCTTTCAATAATAACCCACAACAATCCTGGGACAAGACGCCACTTTCCTCAAATATAAACGCATAAACTTTAGGCCCGCAAGAGCTACTTATCTTGTCCGCACAACCAATTATGGGATCTATGCTTGGCACAGGTGCTGCATGGGTGGTTGCAATGAAAAATGTATTAAGGATCATAAAGATGATGGATAACTTCATGGCTAGGATATGTTTTCAATCCGTCAATTCCAATGAATGTGTTTTTCTTTTCTATTGTTATAGAATTTGCTTAAGTTGTGGTGTCTACTTTGCAAACTGAAGTGGTAATCCGAACAAGTGGATGATGAAATGAACCTTTCCCATGACACATATTTATGGTATATTCAAGACTTAAACAACATTAGAACAAATGGAGAAAAACGTATCGCTATTTAAGAGGAGCAGAAATGAAACTCCTCATTGTGGTTGTTACATAAAATAAACTTAATTTCAAATCCTACTATAACTAAATATAACTTAATATAGAGAATTTGTTTCTAATCGTTGCAATAGAAAAAGGATCAAAAAAAATAACTTCCTAAAAGTCCCATCTTGAAATTATTATCTCAATTTTACCGAGCCAAGACTATGTGCAGAATACACACTATGAAAAAGGAAAGGAAGTTGAATATTTGGAATGTAACAACTGTTGTAGCTATATATGTTTGTTGGCAAAGTCTTCTCATGCTTTCTAAGGTTCTAATCATCTAAGGATTCTCGTGTGTTCATTTGCACGGGGTAACAAAAGAGGCATGCAACTTTAGTTTTAATTGTTGTTGATCTCCTCTATTCGTACGATAACTTATGTATCTTAACATAGAGGCAATGAAACCGACCAATTTTCTCAACCATGGCTTCCTTTAAAGAATGGGTTGGGTCTTCTTAGTTCAAGCTCAACTTTTGATAAGTCTTGTTTATCTAACAATCGTATTTCCTAAAGCATGGCGAGTAAATGGGGTTTAGGATCCAAAACAGTTAATTATTTTGGGTGTGGCATTAGCATGGTTCCAAGGGCATTGCATAGGAGCTTCGAGTATCACATCAACCTCCCATTAGCATAACATTCGCCACAGCATCCTCGTGATTTGATTGATCATCCAATAGGGAAATCCATAGCATTTCAGAGTAAGGACAGAGATAAATTAATTTGTCCAAATACGAACATAGAGAAATACCGCAAACGCAAGATATGGGTGTCACGTTTAATAAGCAGTGTAATCTCTTCAAGTTAAAGGTTACGTTCTGCCATTGCATGACTTGAGTTTTACTTTTAAAATAAGCACAAACATTAAAAAATAGGGGGGGAAGGGAGATGTATAATGAGGTAACGGCTACAAGTTGTGGAAGGCAATTCATTATGTTATAAGGGACTGAAAATAGTCCATTAATAATGCAGGGTGGGGATTAAAATAAATTATGATGGGTGAGATAATGCTCACTTCCTTAGAATTTTTCATCATAGTGATCCCTTCAAAATTTGATGCGACCTGTGGTTATCACCCACAATTGTTTATGAGTTTTTTTAACATTTTTTGAAAATGCGAAAAATCGTAAAAGGAAGAAAGGAAAAAGAAATGGCACAACTAGTGTTACGAAAGATGAGAACGAAATAAAATGTGTACGCGATCGGGTACCATGTATTTTAAGACCTTTGCAGAATCATGTTTAAACCATACAATTCAAGCCCTTTTGTGGCATATTTCTAGAAGACAGTGTTTTCTATATCAATGTGATCATTCTTCTTGCAAAGGTTCCAGACTTGATTGTGTCTTTTCATAATTTCCTTCTTTTCTTCCACAGAGAATTCTCCTTCACTTAGGATTGAATTGGTTTCGCTGTCATGACACTGTCTTCCTGCATTCAACAACAGCTTACAACATTTTTCGGACAGAACGCCACTTTTGTCAAACGCAAATGCATATACTTTAGGCCCACAAGCACTGGTGACCTTGCCTGCACAACCTGTTAGGGGTTGTACGGTTGGCGCAGGTACTGGTTGAGTGCCTCCAATATGACCGCTCCTCTTACAAAGGTTCCAAACTTCACTGTGCCTTGCCAATATTTCCTCCCTTTCTTCCTTGGAGAATTCTCCTTCACTTAGGATTGAAGTGGTATCGCTTTCATGACACTCTCTTCCTGCATTCAACAACTGCTCACAACATTTTTCAGATAGGATGCCGCTGTTGTCGAACACAAACTCATATATTTTGGGCCCACAAGCACTGGTGACCTTGCCTGCACAACCTTTTTGGGGGTTGTACAATTGTTGCTGGTGTGACTTGAGTGCCTCCAATGTGACTGCTCCTCTTGCAAAGGTTCCAAACTTCAGAGTTCCTTTCCAATATTTCCTCCGTTTCTTCAGTAAAAAATCCTCCTTTGCTCAGGATTGAATTTGTCAGGTTGTCATGACACTCTTTCCCTTCTTTCAATAATAACCCAAAACAATCCTGGGACAAGACGCCACTTTCCTCAAATATAAACGCATAAACTTTAGACCCACAAGAGCTGCTTATCTTGTCCGCGCAACCAATTATGGGATCTATGCTTGGCACAGGTGCTGCATGGGTGGTTGCAATGAAAAATGTATTAAGGGTCATAAAGATGATGGATAACTTCATGGCTAGGATATGTTTTGAATCCGTCAATTCCAATGAATGTGTTTTTCTTTTCTATTATAATAGAATTTGCTTAAGTTGTGGTGTCTACTTTGCAAACTGAAGTGGTAATCCGAACAAGTGGATGATGAAATGAACCTTTCCCATGACACATATTTATAGTATGTTCAAGACTTAAGCAACATTAGAACAAATGGAGAAAAACGTATCCCTATTTAAGAGGAGTAGAAATGAAACTCCTCATTGTGGTTGTTACATAAAATAAACTTAATTTCAAATCCAACTATAACTAAATATAGCTTAATATGGAGAATTTGTTTCTAATCGTTGCAATAGAAAAGGATCAAAACAAATGACTTCCTAAAAGCCCCATCTTGAAATTATTATCTCAATTTTACCGAGCCAAGACTATGTGCGGAATACACACTATGAAAAAGGAAAGGAAGTTAAATATTTGGAATGTAACAACTGTTGTAGCTACATATGTTTGTTGGTAAAGTCTTCTCATGCTTTCTAAGGTTCTAATCATCTAAGGATTCTCGTGTGTTCATTTGCACGGTGTAACAAAAGAGGCATGCAACTTTAGTTTTAATTGTTGTTTATCTCCTCTATTCGTACGATTACTTACGTATCTTAACATAGAAGCAATGAAACCGACCAATTTTCTCACCAATGGGTTCCTTTAAAGAATGGGTCCGTGTATTCTAGTTCAAGCTCAACTTTTGTAAGTCTTGTTTATCTAATAATCGTATTTCCTAAGCGGTGAGGTAATGGGGTTCAGTATCACAAAACAGTTAACTATTTTTGGTGTGGCTTAGCATGGTTCCAGGCAATTGCATAGGAGCTTCGAGTTATCACATCAACCTCCCATTAGCCTCAATTCGCACAGCCTCCTCGTGATTTTGATTGCCATCCATAGGGAAATCATAGCATTTCAGAGTAAGGACAGAGATAAATTAATCCGTCCAAATAAGAACATAGAGAAATACCGCAAACGCAAGATATGGGTGTCACGTTTAATAAGTAGCATAATCTCTTCAAGTTAAAGGTTACGTTCTGCCATTGCATGACTTGAGTTTTACTTTCAAAATAAGCACAAACATTAAAAAATGGGGGGTGGGAGGAAGGGAGATGCATAATAAGGTAATGGCTACAAGTTGTGAAAGGCAATTCATTATGTCATAAGGGACTGAAAATAGTCCATCAATAATGCAGGGTGGGGATTAAAATAAATTATGATGGGTGAGATAATGCTCACTTCCTTAGAATTTTCATTCATCATAGTGATCCCTTCAAAATTTGATGTGACCTGTGGTTATCACCCACAATTGTTCATGAGTTTTTTAACATTTTTCAAAAATGCAAAAAATCATAAACGAAATAAAAGAAAAAGAAATGGCACAACTAGTGTTACGAAAGATGAGAACGAAACAAAATGTGTACGCGATCGGGTACCATGTGGAATCATTTTCAAACCATACAATTCAAGCCCTTTTGTGGCATATTTCTAGAAGACAGTGTTTTCTTTATCAATCTGACCATTCTTCTTGCAAAGGTTCCAGACTTGATTGTGTCTTTTCATAATTTCCTTCTTTTCTTCCGCAGAAAATTCTCCTTCACTTAGGATTGAATTGGTTTTGTTGTCATGACACTGTCTTCCTGTATTCAACAATAGCTCACAACATTTTTTGGACAGAACGCCACTTTTGTCAAACACAAATGCATATACTTTAGGCCCACAAGCACTGGTGACCTTGCCTGCACAACCTGTTAGGGATTGTACGGTTGGTGCAGGTAGTGGTTGAGTGCCTCCTGTTGAACGGTAAATTTACCTATTTTACGTGCCTCTTTCACCCACTTTTAGCTCGTATAATAACTTAATCTTTGGGGTTTTACCTTGTTTTATTTATGTTTTTGTAAAAACAACTCCAAATCAAACAAGCGTCGCGGAAAGGGACGAAGATGGGACAAAACGACGAAAAACAGCGAAAACCGACGAAAATCGGCAAAGTGGGGCAAAACCGGGGGAGACGGCCACCGTGCCAGCAATATGACACGGTGTGGCCGTGCCACGTGGCACGGCCTAACCGTGCCACCCCCCAGTTCGTCGGGCCTCGGTTTTTCTATTTAAGCTTCGTTCGGGCGTCTTCGCGAGGGAGTTCGTCGTTGGGGGTCTTTGCTCTGGCGATTTTGTAGGATTAGTTTAGGTTAGATTTTAGTTAAGAAGGGAGATTAGTTTAGGATTGAAGATTGTAACATTGGATTCAACCTTTAGATTTCAAATTCTTCATCAATTCAAGACTAAGTTTCCTTCTCTTTTATCTCTCTAGTTTTTTATGTTCTTGTTAATTATGTTTTGTTGATTTTGATTCTTGTATTGGTTTTGGTCGATTTATGTGTTTAAATTTCATTGTTAATTTATGTTATTTAGTTGTTTAGATTTGTTTTATTTCATTCCGTTTTGTTCTTCAGGTTTATGTTCTTGTTGGTTAGTTTAGGTTTTCACGCGTTTTTCATGATTTGTTGGTAGATTGTGTTGGCTTGAATTGTGATTAGCCTCTTGATGGCTAATTGATCTTGGACTAGGCCTAACCATACCCAATCTATGCCTAGAACTTAGAGTTTTCCTTCACGCCCGCCAAGTGTTCGATGAAATGTCTGAGAGGGTTTTCATCCATATTTTTGGGCAATTGACTTATACTGAAAGGTGAGGTCAATTTGCTAGTGTGGAAGAGAGAATAGCCGAGTTCAGGACACGAAAGTAGTATCAGAATCGAGCTAGGTCCGGGGTTGCTAGTTTTGTGGTCTAATTCGCCTAACCCCACGAAAGTAGGTGGTTATACGAGTTAGACTAGCTCATGACCCTTGAGAGAGGGCTTGGGTGGTCTTTGATGGTGCAACCGACCATCTCTTATTCATAGCGTAGTTTGGGTGGGTTAGGACTCGTATTGATTAGTTGGTTCACTAATTGGTAAAATCACAATTCCAAGTCGCTTGTTTCTATATTTGCAGTGTAGTTTAGTTCCCCTCCTTCACCGTTGATCACGCCTAGATTGAGACGCTCTAGTAAACTCTGGAAGTTGAAAACACAATTCCCTGCGGACGACACCCCAAGTACTCAACGATACACCTTGCACTTGGGGTTTATAAATATTAAAACTTTTTCTTGCAACAAGTTTTTGGCGCCGTTGCCGGGGAATTGGCGCTTTCCAATATTAGAGTTTACTTAGGCATTCGAGACTAGGCTTTTATTTCGAAAAAAAAAAATTCAAAAAAAAAAAATTCCAATGGCAATTTTCTATTTTCCCCAATGTGAGCAAGAATTATTTTGCCGTTATTGGGATCGTTTACATGTTTATCTTGCTCAGTGTGCTTCTTGTGGATGTTCATGTGAGAAATGGGAATTATTGCATGTTGTCGATGAGGGTGTGAATTGTGAGACCCGTGCTCTTTTTGAGTATTGGGATTTTTATGCTAGAAATGTTGAAGAAGCATGGGATTTTCTTAATTGGCTGGCTCAGGATACTTATGAATTTGATATTAGCTGTGCTAATTCTTACAACCCAGTCCCTTGCATCCCTGATTATGCCCCTCCTTTCTGTGAAACTTGCCATTGTTCTGATCATGACAACACTTCTTGTCCTTATTATATTTCTGATGATAGCCTTGCTAGAATTAGTAGTATGATAGAGACAATGAAAAAGCAACAAGCTGAGTTTGAAAATAAAGTGCGGGAGTTTGACCTATCACATAAGGCCGACCTTAGGTTTAGTTCTCCTAAACGTGATGTTTGTTTGTGTGATGATGGTGCATCTTTTACTCCCCTAGAATCCGGACTAGAGGCAGTACTTGACCCTTCCCTAACTACTCCATCCCTTGTTGCTCCACCCTCACCCAGTGCCCTTAGGGACAACACTACGTTTAACATGACCTTGCCTGATCCACCTCTCCCTTTAACTCAGTCGACGGAGTTTGAGGTAGGTGAGACCTTTACTGTTAACGCAAGTGTTGATGAGGATGATGTTTGTTATGATTCAGACAATGATCTTATTGAGGTGCATGATTCTGATGCGGCTCCTGTAGGGAGGGCTTATGGGGATGTTGTGATTACTATGCCAGCTAGTCATGACCTTGTTGAGAATGTATC
>JAKOGI010004798.1:0-20414 GCA_029747015.1 Carnegiea gigantea | reverse complement strand
AGAGATGTCCGTTGAGGTAAGGCTGCCTACATCTGGATCTCCCCAGACCCTGCGAAAGCAGGACCCACACTAGGAGTTGTTGTTGTTATTGTTGTTGTAAGACTTAGAACCTTTGCATGTAACACACGTTTTGGGAACTAAACCTCCGTATAGGTGGGGAAAAGGTATGAGGGAGACATGCTATGTGATCTTTGAAGCTAAAATGCAATAGACATGACTAGCCGAAGCCATGCATCTCATGTGCTTAGATGGATATGCTTTTGATTTGCACGTCTATATGAAAATAGGTAAAAATGGGGACGAAGGGTTAACCCAATCTTTGTAACATTCTTTATAGTATTTCATAGTTATGTTATCCACATTAGGTACATATGCCCATTAGATCCAGCTACAATAGAGAAAAAGACTGAACACAGACAACATCCTTGACTGGCACCCTTCAAAAGAGGCTAGTCACAAAAGATCAGTAGCAACTGTAGTAAAGTGTGTGATAACCATTTAACGATGATGGATTCGATGACATAGGTAGTAAAGCATCTCATCTGATAATTCAAGCTTTTTCTTTGAAATTATTTTAATTACCTCGGCATAACAGAAAGGTATTAACCTTGAACAGGCAAACACTCAATTTTATGTTGTACTATGGCAAAAGGAACAACATTAATTAAGTACCTTGAAGTGAGTTCCTACACAAGAAAATTTGGATTGTGCGAATGTCTCCTCTAAACTTGGGGGGAAAAGAGTAGACATAGAGGGACATTACGGGCCTTATAGAAGATATTGATGCTCTGCAACTACATAATCTTTAATTTTATGAAGAAACTAATGTGCCTGATATGTCATCTGATTCAAATGAAAAACATTAGATATGAATAGTTGCCAATGTAGAAGGTTCTTTTAGTGACTTTCGACTCTCTCTCCGGCATAGTGAGCAATGTTAAAGCTGGTATGAGAATGCTTTGCCTTCTGAAAGTGCTTGTGCTTCGAGAATGTCTTATACAACTTTCGAGCAAAAGTTTCATGTGTAGATTTAGAAAACATATTGAAACTTTGAAATGAAAATGAAGACCAGTCAATATAATTTAATTAGATGTATAAATATAGGGTCCACAATATATAAACTAAGTAATGCAAGAACAACTAGGCATTAGAAGAAATCAAAACAGGTCACATAGGAAGAGTGATGATTCCTCCACGTTTCTGTAGAGGGTCCAAAAATAGTCATTGCATCAAATTATGTCTCATTGTGACACTGCCCATACATGTGAAAGAAGTCAATCATGATAAATAAAGTCTTACAAGTTTAAAGATAGCAACACACTCACCTTATCAATGAGATCTAGAACATTTTAATTATCAACAAATTCTATGTAGCTCCTAGCTTCAAGAGATGAAAACAGTTTAGAATTTCAAGTATCCCAATAATTCTTTCACAAACTCCCAATGAATCAAGCCATAAGTCTTCTTAAGGTATATTTTCATCAAACATCATGGGAAAGTGTTAGAATGTATAAAGTTTTGATGATAACAAATCCAAGTGTTGTTGTTGTTGCTCCAAACAGGCTTTCCAAACAAGACCTTACTGCTGTTCTCAATGTATTAAAACTGCTTGACTAATGGTTTATCAAGAACAAGTACTCAAGTCAGCAATGTAAGAACACCTGTGAGGAACAGGTTCTGTGAGGTGTTTTGAAGCATATCCTGAGAAGTGTTTGAAACCTAAGATATGTGCAACTGTGACAAACAGGTTCCGTGTGGTGTTTGAAGCATATTCTGTGAAGTGTTTGCAGCAAAGTCGTTCTATAAGATGACTAGTAGTTACAACATGATGTCTTGATTTGATTTGGTTTTATATTTTTAGACTCTTGTTAATATGCCAATTAGAAAGTTTTAATTTACCACTCACGGGAAACGGTTTTGCTTTTCGGAAAATATTTCGGATCACCCTTCAGAACAACCCTGGAAACAGGGCGATCAGGGTGTTTTCAGAATAAGCTGCGAAAAAACTGCTTTGCACGATTTTTATCTTTTGGATTTTGAGCAGCTTCTTCAAAGATTTGCAATAAAGATTTTTCTATGGAGTATCTTATTCTTTACCCTAAAAAACGGTTATCAAAAATCTTAAGGGATTTGCAAAATATTTTTGAATAAAAAGAATATCCAATTTTTGGCAAGTGGATAAGGTAGTTGAGAAAAACATGGGCTAGCTGTTGAAGAACACCGCCTTATGCACGCGGTTTAGGTAGTGTTTTCAGCTCATGTCACCTTACCCCTTGTAGCCAAAGGATTCTATTTTCTCTAGGATTTTAGTTTCCAAAAATTTCAGAAATAGTTTTTCCATCCCTTGTGGGTAAAGGATTCTATATTCTTCAGATTTTTTAGTTTCCAAAAAATTGATGAATTGTGTTCCAAGCACTATAAAAGGCGGCTTCTTACAATCTTGGACACATCGGTTTTCAGAGAGAAAAAATCTGAGTTCATGAGCTAAAATGTTTGAAAAGAAAACCGAGCCTTGTAAGTGAATTAATTGAGCTTTCAAAGTTGGCATACTAGGACTTCATTGTACCCTATATTAGCTTAGTTAAAGAAGCATTGTAATAGGGTGTTTTTTCTTTACATTCTTCTTTCACAAGAGTGAGTAGAGTGTGTGTCGAAATCAAGGGGATTTTGGACGTGGGGTAACTCGTCTTAGGGAAGACAAGTTACGTGTGTTACAAGTTGTAACAAGGTGTGTTACTATTGTAACGTGTTTAGCCCATTTAGTGAAGTGTTTAAATCCTACACGAGGTAGGTCGTGGTTTTTTAACCTCAGTTGGGCTAGAGGTGTTTTCCACGTAAAAATCCTGTGTCCATTATTTTCGCATTCAATTTTATTGGATTTTCGCTTCTGCTTATCCCAGAAACAACCTGTGCGACCAGGGTCTAAGATTGTTTGTCAGCAACTTGCGAAAATCGGACACCACAATTCACCCCCCCTCTTGTGGTTGTGTACTCTCTAATTCAACAAGTGGTATCAGAGCAGGTTCTTCTTTGAAAAGCTAACACCTTTGAGAGTTCCTTGAAGATGAGTACTCCACAAGGCATGCTTGAAGGTCAATCCATAACTCGTCCACCATACGTTAATGGCCAATACTATAGTTGGTGGAAGAATAGGATGGAAAACTACATCCAAGTCGAGGACTATGAGTTGTGGATGCTCATCAAGCATGGACCACTCATCCCTAAGAAAACAACTGAAGATAGAAAGTCAATCCCCAAGGAGCCTAAGGAGTTCAATGCTGAAGATTACAAGATGATGGAGAAGAATGCCAAGGCCAAGAAACTCCGATATTTTGGCCTAGGTCCTGATGAATATACTCGCATATCTGAATGTGAGTCGGCCAAAGAAATCTGGGATGCTTTGCAAGTAGCTCACGAAGGGACCAATCAAGTAAAGCAATCTCGGATTGAATTGCTTATAAGAAAGTATGAGCTGTTCGAGATGGGTGATCGGGAAAGTGTGATAGACATGTACACTCGCTTCACTCACATAACGAATGAGTTAAAATCCTTGGGAAAATCCTTCACCACCGAAGAATTGGTAAGGAAGATCCTAAGAATTTTACCTCATTCTTAGGAAGCAAAAGTAACGGCCATCCAAGAAGCTAAGGACATGAACAAGATCACCCTAGATGAGCTGATTGGAAACCTCCAAACATATGAACTTAGGAAATTTTCTCAACAGAAAGATGAGACAAAGAGAGAACGAGGTCTTGCACTAAAGGCCTTAGAAGATGATTCTGATTCTGAGGAGGAGGAGATTGCCATGATGACTCAAAAATTTAAGAAGTTCTTCAAGAAAGTCAAAGAAAACATCAAAAGGGAGGACTTCGGCAAAGCCAGGAACACCCCTCGGGAACAGTTCACTGGGTGTTTCAAGTGTGGTAAGCTGGACCACATTGTGAGAAACTGCCCACTGCACAAGGAAGAACAAGAACCCGAACACCTCAGAAAACAGGGGAGGAAACAGGGTGTAAGCAGCTCAGCGAAAAGATTCTCAAAAGCTATGCTCGCGGCCTGGGGAGATTCAAGTGAGGATGAGGAAGGGTCTGAAGCTAGGGAAGCTGATGTAGCACTCATGGAAAGGAGTGACACTGATTCAGATGATGGGTCAACGGATAGTCTGACTCAACTCAAGAACAAGGTACGTGGTCTAAATAAATCAACTCTTGAGAAATTAGTGTACAATATAATGGATATATGTGCTGAATTAAAAGGGATGTTCGAGATTTAGAACTTGAAAATGAAACCCTTAAATTAGAAAAGCTTGAAGTTGACAAAGAGACTCTTGCCTTACATGAAAACATCAATGTGCTTAAAGAAACTCTACTCATGAAAGAAGAGACTTGTTCCACTAAATTGACTGAGCTAGAAAAGGAATCTCTTGACTTAAAAGGTAAGGTCGAGTCTTTGCTGGAAGAAAATAGAAACTTGCTTGGAAAAATAAAACACTTAGAATCGGACCTTGCCACAAACAAGCTCTGGAACAGGTCCTCAAGGGCATTGGAATGGTTAAACACTCATCATAGTCAAAATAGAAGAGGACTAGGTTTTGTGCCTAAGATGACCTACCCAGTTAATAACAAATATGTGGGATTACCTGAAAATATTGTTTGTTTTCATTGTGGTAAAACGGGGCATTATCGATATGCTTGTCCTATAAGAAAGTATGCCATTAAAAAGAACTCAGTGCATGTAGAACAAATGTGGGTTAGGAAAGATGAGATTTACACGTATAAAAGAATGGGACCCAAGTGGATCTGGGTTCTCAAAACTAACCCTTGATTTGTTTTTGCAGGCTGAAGTGAGAGAGAACAACCCAGCAAACAACCCAGCAAACAGTACAGGAAACAGTCTAGGGAACAGGCAGCTGTGGTATGTTGACAGTGGGTGTTCGAGGCATATGACTGGTGAAAAATTCAATTTTCTCTCACTTACAGCATCAGAAGGAGGGAGTGTGGCATTTGGAAACGGAAAATCTGGGACAATTGTCGGTATAGGTAAGATAGGTGAGTCACTCTCCCATTCAATTGACAATGTTTATTTTATGGATGGTTTAAAACACAACTTGCTGAGTGTGTCCCAACTGTGTGACACAGACAACCTAGTAGTGTTCTCTCCAACACGTTGCTTGGTTGTAAACATGAACACAGGAGATGTTGTGTTGAGGGGGGAAGCGACACAAAAATGTTTATAAAGTGTGTATTTCTACTCTTCCCCAAAATAATTTGACTTGTTTGAGTGCCTAAAAAGATGATGTTATGCTTTGGCACAAAAGACTAGGTCATGCAAGCCACTCTCTTTTGAACAAACTTGTAACCAAAGATTTAGTAGTTGGCTTGCCTTCCATCAAATTCAATGATGACAAGGTATGTGATGCATGTGCCAAAAGCAAACAAGTCAAAAATTCATTTAAGTCTAAAAAGTGTATAAGCACTACTCGACCCCTTGAATTAATATATATGGATCTATGTGGTCTAATGAGGATCATGAGCCGAGGTGGCAAGAGGTATGTGCTTGTAATAGTGGATGACTACTCTCGTTTCACTTGGACTTTGTTTTTGGCTTCTAAAGATGAAACGTTTGAAAATTTTCTTGCTTTCATTAAAAAGACTGAAAAGAGGGTAGGACACTCTTTGGTATGCATAAGGTCTGACCATGGTACAGAATTTGAAAATTCGAGCTTCATTGACTATTGTAATGAGCATGGTGTTGATCACAATTTTTCAGCTCCAAGAACACCCCAATAGAACGGGGTGATAGAGCGCAAAAATCGTACTCTAGAGGACATAACTAGAACAATGCTTGTTGCTAGTGGTCTTCCTAGAAATTTTTGGGCTGAAGCTTTAAACACATCATGTTACATTATAAAGATGCATGATTAGACCTATTCTTAACAAAACTCCTTATGAGATCCTCAAAGGAAGAAAACCAAATATTTTGCATTTGAGAGTTTTTTGGTGTAAATGTTTTGTGCATAATAATGGAAAGGATGCCTTAGGGAAATTTGATCCAAGGAGTGACGAGGCAATATTCCTCGGTTACTCCTCACATAGTAAGGCATACAAAGTATTTAATAAGAGAACCTTGTGTGTTGAAGAAAGTGTGCATGTGCTTTTTGATGAAACTAACTCTCTAAGTGAGAATGATGCACAGGAGAAAGACCTCGAACTAGGTCTTGTTAAAAAAGACATGCTGCTTCAAGATGAACCAGGTAAGGATCAACCTGAGAGATCAAGACATGAAGCTGTTCTTCAGGAAGGTAGGCAGGGTGTGAACCAAACAGGGGGAAACAGGGTGGAACCCTGTTCCGGACAACATCAGCCGAACCCTTCTGAGATAATTTCAGGAACAGGTTCCCAAACAGGCTTGGGAACAGGACCTGAACTTGTTTCGCCAAGTATTCCAGCTAGGATGGAGAGCATATCTGTGAACCCCCTTTCACCACGATCATGGAAATACCAAAGTTCACATCCTCTTGATCAAATTTTGTCTGATATTAATGCAGGGGTTCAAACTAGATCTAGGCTTAAAAATTTCTGTGCTTTCTATGCTTTTCTCTCAAAAATTGAGCCTAAGAATATTAATGAAGCTCTTACAGATTCAGATTGGGTCACAGCCATGCAAGAAGAACTCCATCAGTTCGAAAGAAACAAGGTATGGCACCTTGTGCCACGGCCAGAGGATAGAACAATCATTGAAACCAAGTGGGTGTTCCGTAACAAGCTGGATGAGTGCGGAACAGTCACTAGAAACAAGGCCCGGCTGGTGGTTCAAGGCTACAACCAAGAAGAGGGAATTGATTATGAAGAGACTTTTGCACCTGTTACAAGGATGGAAGCCATTCGAATCTTGATAGCTTTTGTAGCCCACATGGAGATCAAGTTATATCAAATGGATGTTAAAAGTGCGTTTCTAAATGGGTACCTTAAAGAGGAAGTGTATGTCAAACAACCCCCCTGTTTTGAAAGTGATGAATTTCCTAACCATGTTTTCAAACTTGACAAGGCACTTTATGGTTTAAAACAAGCTCCTAGAGTTTGGTATGAGCGGTTGTCAAGCTTTTTATTGGAAAATAATTTTGCAAGAGGCAAGGTAGACAATACCTTGTTTCTAAAATCTAAGGGGAAACATTTGTTGATTGTCCAAGTATATGCCGATGACATCATATTTGGTGCAACTCATCATGAATTGTGCAATGAATTTTCAAAAATGATGAGGAGTGAGTTTGAAATGAGCATGATGGGGGAGCTTAATTTCTTTTTAGGCTTGCAAATCAAGCAAACTTCAAACGGCACCATGATCCATCAAGAAAAGTATATTAAGGAATTACTTAAGCGTTTTGGGATGGAGTCAGCCAAGCCCATTGATACTCCCATCTCTCCTTCAACTAGGTTGGTAATGGATGATGGTAGTCCCTCAGTTGAGGGGAAATCCTATAGGGGCATGATAGGGTCACTCTTATATCTAACTGCTAGTAGACCTGACATTGTTTTTAGTGTTGGTCTATGTGCATGTTTTCAGTCAAACCCTAAAGAAACTCATCTAAAGGCTGTTAAAAGGATTTTTAGGTACTTAAGACACACACCTGATCTAGCCTTATGGTATCCTAAAGGTTGCAACTTTGATCTTGTTGGGTATGCTGATGCTGATTACGCAGGTTTCTTGGTTGATAGGAAAAGCACCTCAGGTATGGCTCACTTTCTTGGACCTTGTTTGGTATCTTGGCAACCAAGAAACAACTCTCTGTTGCCTTGTCCACAGCAGAAGCTGAGTATGTGGCAGCTGCATCTTGTTGTGCTCAGTTATTATAGATAAGACAACAACTCAAGGACTTTTGTGTTGACATAGGATGCATTCCTATTTATTGTGACAATACAAGTACAATTAACATTGCCAAAAATCCATGTCAACACAAAAGAACAAACATATTGACATTCGTCATCATTTTTTAAGAGACAATGTTGAAAAAGGAGTGATCTCAATGAATTTTTGTGCCACTGAAAATCAAATTGCTGATATATTCACAAAGGCATTGAGTGGAGAACAATTTGAAAGGAATAGACTTGAACTAGGCTTAATTAGAACAACCTGACCAACCTGTTCTCTCTCCCTATTTGCAAAATTTAAAAGTGACGGGTACAACATGTTAAATTTTTGTTTGCAATCAACTTGTTTGCTATGTTTAGCATATGTGAGGTTTGCAACTTGCTGACACTCGTTGAGGTCTAATGAGATTGCCCTTATTGTCCAAAGTTACCGAGCAAGTAACCTCAAGAACAAGCATCAGAAACAGGTACGCCTCTTGTTTGTCAAATGTGTGCAACAAATTGAAAACTGCTAATCTCTTCCCGAGGCGCGCACAATAAATGCTAAAGTCCGTTGCAAAAATGGGCAAAATCTTTTAAAGATTTCGCACGTCTCTCTCTCCCTGTAAAGCTCTTGCTCAATCTCTCACCTCCACCGAAACTCTCTTGCTTTGAAACTCTGTTCAAGAAACCCTAATCTCTCTTCTTCCTCTGAAAAATGGCGTTCCCCATTAGCTTCGAGAGCTCCTCGACCTTGACCCAGGGCAACCAGACACAGGGCACAGCCTTACAAACAGCCACAGCCCTGTTTGCACCTACACAATTTCTGACGGCCCTCATGGAAGGTAAAAATACTGAACCTCCTCGACCCATGGCCTATAAACCTTTTGGGTTTTTGAAAAGTATCGACCTTAGAACAGTGAATTTGAAATTGGAAGACATCCCGTACAAATTTGGATGGGAATTGATTTTGTTTGGCGAAACGGGCGCATGTTAACCCCAAGAACTTGTTGGGGCATCTGAAAGAGAAATTGGGGCTTTAGATGAACTCTTTTTGTTGGACCATGGGTTAGATGACATCAATTCGTTTGGGTTGTTTCCTGAGCAGGAAACAGAGTCAGAAACAGGGCCTGAAGCTTTTAGGGATGGCCTAGGGGAGGATTTGTCAAAAGAAGAAGGGGGAAGTAGTGGTCAAATGGAGGAGTCTCCTGTTAAGCCTGCACAAGCCACACCATTAACACAAACCGATGAGAAACGAAAAAGGTACAAAATTGTGGCTAGGCGTGCTAGAGTACCAAGAACACGACCACCATCAAGGCCTAAAAGCGGCCAGACTGAAGTGCCCTCAAAAAGTGAACCGCCTGTCAAACCAAAACCACAAATCCCCTCTTCGGCCAAACCCACAAACAGACCCACAAGAAAATTAGCCCGAATAGCTTTTCACTCCACTCCTCGTCCTGCCAAACAGTCAGTCCCTGTTATTGAGGAGATTGATTCCTCCTCAGAGCCTTCATCAGACAGTGACACTGAGAACACTGCATTCAAACAGGGCACGCCCGTGTTCTCAGAGTCCTCAGAGGATAAGCCTCTTCCTATACCAAAACCATCACCCCTCAAAACTCCCAAGAGAAAAGCCTCCCTCAAACATGCCTCCACCCAAGACCCTCCTACTGAGCCCCAACCTAAACGAGCCAAGAAATCTCCCCCGTCTGCAATCTCAGCCAAACTGACCCAATTGATTCAGAGACGGGTTGTCAGGGGCAAAATTATAAAGGTCAAGTATTTTGAGGAACAGGGTCTGGGGGTGTTTCTGCATAAGCTGCATGCACAGGGGTGGTATGAGTTGTTTACAAACACCCAGCTGGGGTGTTCTGTACATGAGTTGGCAGAGTTCTATGCCAACTGCACTGTCGCCGAAGGAGTGGTGACAAGTATTGTTAATGGGAAGCAGCTTCGCTTTAATGCGAAGATATTAGGGGACATTCTGGGGATTCCCTCCACAGGCTTTGATACATATGTGAGGGAAGACAAGACTATTCTAGGGACAGCCAGGCTGCTGGAACTCGCCCAGAAATTTAGCCAGCACCAAGCCTGCAAACACCCAAGTCTGCGAAGAAAGGGGACATGACATCGCTCCATCAATTGCTATTTTGGTTTATCATCAAGAATGTCATCCCCAGAGGCCAGGGTCGCAATCTTGCTGATGCCATGGATTAGTGTTTGATGGATCTGATGGATACGGAAGTGCAAATTAACCTTCCTGCCATCATGATTCGACATATTGCAAGAATTGCAAACACCTCTAGGGAACATGACCTGGGATACGGCTTCTTTCTGACTAGTGTGTTTGAGCACTTTGGGGTGACACTGCAGAAGAAGATGGGCGCTCAGTTCATTGATGAGATCGGGAGTAACACCCTTATGGGGTGTGGGTATGCTTTGATTGAACGGTCTGCCTCAGAACAGGGGACCAGAACACCCCGTCCTCCTGTTCCTGGCAGTTCCTCAACCAAGCTTAAGGCTGCTTTGGAAGAAAACTCTCGCCTCAGTACTGAGCTTAACGCTGTAAAGGCTGCCCTGGACGAGGTAAAAGCTCTAAATGCAAAACGCCATGCAGATCTCCTCGCCCTTCTCTCTTCCCTTTCAGCAAAATTTTCTCCTTCTGCTCCTTGAACACCCCTCATGAGCTGTTCCCATCTGTTGTTCTCATAGCCTGGTCTCACTTTTCTTGGTGAATCAGTTTGTACTCTGTTGCACTCTTTTGATGAATGACAGGATATCTTGTTTTTTGATTGGCTTTGCCTTGCTTGCTTTTTGTTGTGACTTGCTTGTGTGTGACTAGGATGGCCAATCTCATTACCGTACCAACACACTTGAGTGTATCACCTGTTGACTTTCCTCCATTACCCAAGTGGTGGTGATAGCAAACACCCTCTGTTTGACTGTTCGCCCCTACTTTTTAATGATGCCAAAAAGGGGAAGATAGGTTGACCAATATTGTTTTAGTTCTGCCATGGACGAGTTAATTTTCTTACAATCTTTTCGATACTAACTGCTTTATGTGAATTTGAATAATTGGTACAAATCACTTAAATTGCCCTTGAAAGTCAATATGGTCACGTGGTTTGTCATCATCAAAAAGGGAGAATTTGTTAGAATGTATAAAGTTTTGATGATAACAAATCCAAATGTTGTTGTTGTTGCTCCAAACAGGCTTTCCAAATAGGACCTTACTGCTGTTCTCAATGTATTAAAACTGCTTGACTAATGATTTATCAAGAACAGGTACTCAAGTCAGCAATGTAAGAACACATGTGAGGAATAGGTTCTGTGAGGTGTTTTGAAGCATATCCTGAAAAGTGTTTGAAACATAAGATATGTGCAGCTGTGACAAACAGGTTTCGTGCGGTGTTTGAAGCATATTCTGTGAAGTGTTTGCAGCAAGGTCGTTCTACAAGATGACTAGTGGTTACAACAAGATGTCTTGATTTGATTTGGTTTTATATTTTTAGACTCTTGTTAATATGCTAATTAGAAAGTTTTAATTTACCACTCACTGGAAACGGTTTTGCTTTTCGGAAAATATTTCGGATCACCCTTTAGAGCAACCCTGGAAACAGGGCGATCAGGGTGCCTTCAGAATAAGCTGCGAAAAACTGCTTTGCACGATTTTTATCTTTTGGATTTTGAGCAGCTTCTTCAAAGATTTGCAAGAAAGATTTTTCTATGGAGTATCTTATTCCTTACCCTAAAAAACGGTTATCAAAAATCTTAAGGGATTTGCAAAATCTTTTTGAATAAAAAGAATATCCAATTTTTGGCAAGTGGATAAGGTAGTTGAGAAAAACATGGGCTAGCTCCTGAAGAACACCGCCTTATGCACGCGGTTCAGGAAGTGTTTTCAGCTCATGTCACCTTACCCCTTGTAGCTAAAGGATTCTATTTTCTCTAGAATTTTAGTTTCCAAAAATTTCAGAAATAGTTTTTCCATCCCTTGTGGGTAAAGGATTCTATATTCTTCAGATTTTTTTAGTTTCCAAAATTTTGATGAATTGTGTTCCAAGCACTATAAAAGGCGGCTTCTTACAATCTTGGACACATCGGTTTTCAGAGAGAAAAAATCTGAGTTCATGAGCTAAAATGTTTGAAAAGAAAACCGAGCCTTGTGAGTGAATTAATTGAGCTTTCAAAGTTGGCATACTAGGATTTCATTGTACCCTATATTAGCTTAGTTGAGAAGCATTGTAATAGGGTGTTTTTTTTCTTTACATTCTTCTTTCACAAGAGTGAGTAGAGTGTATGTCCAAATCAAGGGGATTTTGGACGTGGGGTAACTTGTCTTAGGGAAGACAGGTTACGTGTGTTACAAGTTGTAACAAGGTGTGTTACTATTGTAACTTGATTAGCCCGTTTAGTGAAGTGTTTAAATCCTACACGAGGTAGGTCGTGGTTTTTAACCTCAGTTGGGCTAAAGGTGTTTTCCACGTAAAAATCCTGTGTCCATTATTTCCGCATTCAATTTTGTTGGATTTTCGCTTCTGCTTATCTCAGAAACAACCTGGGCGAACAGGGTCTAAGACTGTTTGTCAGCAACTTGCGAAAATCGGACACCACAATTCACCCCCCTCTTGTGGTTGTGTACTCTCTAATTCAATAGAAAGCATTCTTTCTATTGTAGCCCCTTGCCACCTCTTAATACAACGAACCATTAAATAGACTGGCGCAAAAGATCTTGGATATGTGTTTGTGCACAATAGTACAATAAGAAACAAGTCAGAGGCCACTAGCTTGTATAGGAGTTGAAGCTTTATGCAACACTACTAGCATAGTGGAATTCCAAACCTCTGGTATTCTGCTAACACTGAAGAATTCCTTAACAGCATCATATACCATTGGCCCCACCTCCCTCCTGTAGGTTTTAAAAAACCCATTAGTATGCCTATTTAGCCTAAGGGATTTGATGTTTGGAATATTTAAAATTCCATCTCTGACATGTTGATCAGTGACTGTAGCTATTAAAAGAAGTTAATGATCAACTGATAAAAGTTTACCTTTGTTAATGGCTTCACGACCAACTTCCTATTTGTGAACCACTTGTTTTCCCAGTAGTTTGTTGTAAGACAACACCAAAACTTTAGCCACCTAGTCAAAACCTTCCAATCTGACTCTCGCATCATACAGAGAATATATTAAAGGAGCATTCATCTTTGTTTCATTTTGGCAGAGAAGAATTTTGTGCTTTGATCTACGTGAACAATCTAGTTCATCTATGTTTGTTGCTTGATCAATGCAACTTATAACTCTAAAATACGTATGTAGAGCTTTCTACATTCCTTCTCTTATTTTTATAGATCCATGCTACAAGGTTCTTCATGGAGAGCTCTCTAAATGAGCTCCAATTTGTCTTTGTAAATTTGTTGTTGTTTGTGAACATCAACATATTTATCTTTATTGAGTTTCTTCATAACTGGTCTCACATTATTCAGGAAAAGCAAAGTTGTTGGGCGTTGCTTCCTGTAGCACAACTATTTAGGTGGTTATAGATAATGTTGTTGAAGTTAAGATCTTCACCACGCATGTTACAATACTAAATTCCCTAACTGTTATGATATAATAAGTCTTCTAATAAGTAATCAGCTTGAATAAATTCAAATCTGCGGAACCATTCAATGTTAATCAATGCCTTATCAATCCTCAATGAAAAGCGTCCACACTGCTTATTGGTTATAGGTTATAGGTCCTAGGCGTATATGCAAAATCCTTTAATTCGACTTCAGTAACATCATTCCCTCCCATTCTGTCGAAAGGGCTGAGAATGGATTGAATACCTAATATCACACTAGGCTTCCTCCATATTTTAAGCAATATGAGTGAAGTCCTCCCATAAAGGGCATCTAAGGCTTTCTTAATTGAACATATATAGATAAGTAATGTAAAGTGTACTATGACTAGGTAGTTGAGCACTTTTACAATGTATTAGCTGGTCAGTGGCATTGTTTACGGACACACGGTAAGCACATGGCCTCTAAGCCACAAGAATTCTCCCTCTTGATTCATATCCCACGTGAGTATTCCATTGCTAGCATTTAAATGATATGCTAGTAACAAATTCTACATTATGTTGTCTAACCTTTGTCTCAAGTAATCCTGATAAACCCACCTTTTATTTGTACACAGTCACTTAATGAGATGATTAGCATTATTTAGAATGTTACATTCTTTTTGAACTTCCTATCTTGCGTCCAAAGTGTAATTTTTAGTTGATTGTGGGAGCTCTCATTTTCTGGGGTTGATTTCAGGAGCATGTATATAGTCAATTGTAATTTAGACAAATTACTCATCTGGGTACTCTATTAAATCATTTTATGATGTAAGCACCAAAATTTTGAGCTAAATTATTTTTTTCCCTTCTTCTGGGGGCAATTTCAGCTATAACTGGTACTTCACATTTGTTAGGGGTTTGTGTTCATAGCATTAATCTACATGAATAGGTTTACTACCAAAAAAATAATGAACCCATAATGGACCTATGTCAAGCTTTTTGCCAAGCTTTTTACAGCGCTTATGGGTTCTTATCAACTCAGTAAAGGCTCCTTGGCTTCTTTGAATTATCCTGTACAAATCATGTTCAAGTTCACTAAGGTACTACTCATTCACTTGATTGCATTTCTCAATTATCCTTTGCTGTCCCATGACTATTTGTGAATACTAATACATACTAGCATAAGGACTGTAGTGTTGAGTGATGAATAATTTTGAAGACTGCTTCTTTTGATATGTCATTGCTCTGATTCCTCCATTCTGATTCTCATATTTACCTATGTCGTTCGATTGATTCCCTCTCTTGCACTCCACATCTGCAACCAACAACACTCTCCCCTTTCTCTATTATGCTCTCACTCTAGTTGTTGTTTAGTCCTTCTGGCATCATGTTCATTGACAAGTACAAAATGTTAAGATCTTGGTGTGACCCTTCTTAATATAGAATGGAGTTTACAGGGAATTTGGGTCGGTGGAAATATAGAATGAAGTTTACAGGGAATTTGGGTCAGTGGAATAGAGAGAGCGACAGTGGTAGTTCATAATGGTGCTACGGTTTGAAGAAGAATGTACATCTTCATAAGTGTATTAAATGATATTCATTGGTTTTTTCTAAACTCAACTTGACCAATGTTTCTGTTTGGGTTTAGAACTTGCATTTGGGAGAAGGTGGGGAAACCAAAGTCTTATCTTACGTGCGCACTAATCAAACATATTTACATGTAATTCACTTTGAATTAGTATTATTCATTAAGCTTTATTTTACCTTCAAAGATGAAAAATTTGAATGAGTCAGTCATGTGGGCTGTTTTCATAGTTGACATTTGCTCTCAATAAATTCTGTTTTAACAAAGTTAGATTGTTTATAGTTTTATTAACTTTACGTGTTCTAACTATCTAAATTTCCATCTACTAGAATTATGGTTTATGGACATGTTACTAATATTGGTGAGAATTTGCTATTATCCATTGTTAGTAATTATACCCCATTGCCTTTTTTAGGTAACTTTAGGGTCTTAATGATAGCCCTAATGGAATTCAGGTAAAATTTAAAAACATCAGTAACGTGTGTAGTATCTATTAGTCATTTACTTGATTTTAATGGGTCTGTTCACCTTTTATTTTTTTATTTTTTTTGGTTGTCTATGATTACTGAGGGGCCTAGCCCCTAGCTATTGTTAAAAATAGTCAAACTTGACCAACGGCACACCAATGGAGTCCTCAAGCAAAACAGTACCCACAGAGGTGGGTGGACAATCAAATACATCAAAGGGACAAGAAAGATGAACCCCTAAGTTAGTCATGTTATGTGTGTCAAACCAGCATTATGCCCACTTTTCGATACCTTGTGTAAGGTTAAGGAAACTTGTGTCAACACGGGTTACTATATCTTTTGGCACACCCATGTTGTGTTAATGTAACAGCCGCCCCCACTTGTTTGAAGGGATGGTTCTAAGATTTTAAGAGGTATCTTTTTTATTTTTTAAAGACAAGTATTTTAGAGTGAAACTAAGGAACAACCTAGCATTAGAGATGATGATTTAATAAGAAGTTTTATAATCAATCCCAAGTTTGTTCTAATTTATTCTCCTAATTATTTCTATTTAAATTTCACTAGTTAGAAATCATGGTTAGGGTTTGCAAGTTTATGTTTGAATTCATTATCATGTTTAGTGTATAATTTTCCCAACTTGGATTGGGATTGAGGCCGATTATACCTACATAACCATCAACTATCCCTGAATCCCGTTGAAGTCATAATAGCATCTTTTTGATTTCTACCTTGATCACCACATGTTTGATGAATTACTTGAAAGAGTATTCATATTTGTTTATTAGGGTTTAGGGGAGTATTGATAGATGAAATCTTTATGTAGTGTGACTTTGCAGACAATTACGGTTTTAATATGAAAGCAATTAGGATTCTTAGTAGCTAACCCAAACCCAAAGTTTGTTCGGCCTAGATTGAGTGTTTTAATTATTTCTAGTGGTTGAAAAATAGTTGTTTGCAGATACAACTCGTACTTGCTAGTTGTTAGTGATAGACTTGTAGCCACACCATTCACTTGTGGCTTTAACTCATTGTGCCCCACAACATTGGCCTCCCAATAACAGTATTTCTTCTTAACCTACTATGAGGGCCGAGAGATGAGGAATTGACATTTCTCTGCAATGTAATAATAGATTTGGTTGCTGTTGAAGGGTTAACATACCATCTTGGGAGTCCATTTAAATGATAATTTTTTGAAGTCCCCTATCCTATCAAGTTAGAGAGTATGAAGAAGTGTTATAAACACCAAAGCTTAGTGTTATTTTTCTTTTAATCGCTTGGGTGTGCCTAAAATTCATTTGGGGTTCTGGGACTAGTTGCTTACCTGTCTCTGATCTTACCTTATGCTAAATTAGATGATGTATACGTTCATTTAAATTCGTTTTTTTTACAGCTACACAACAAAGCCATCAAATTTTACGTCATACATTTAATGCTGATGGAAGAATCTCAGCACTAATGCTTTTAAAAGGATAAATCTTTGTACTGCACCCACTTGTCTGCGTATTTAGGTGAAAGGTTAAGGTTTTGATGCATTGGTGTGGCATTACCAGAAAAGTAGGTGTTTTGTGTACTAATAGTTAAATTTAGGGGGTAGAAAAACATTGTAATGTTCTTTCATTTTGTTGCGGTGAGAAGGAGTTTTGGAGGAAAAATTGACATATTCTAGCACAGCATTATTGTTTAAGTAGATGCTCTTTGGTTGAATTCATTCTTCATTGATTTTACTTACTGAAGAAAGATGACATGCTACGTTTACAAGGGCTATAAAGCAAAAAATATCGTTGTTTTCAATTAATTACATTTTTGGTATAGTATTTGCAAAGAATATAAAGCAAATGCTCCTCTTTTTTTAGCCCTTCCTTTAAAAGTGCTGGTTGTCTATGGCTATTGGTAACTTCAGGGTGGTTATTACTGTCTTGGTGTTAAAAGATATGGCAATGCGTTGTACGTCTTCGCCAATTTTTGTTGTTGTGGGTTTGGAATGCCTACAAGTTTAGTATTCGTATCGCTTGACATGACATGAAGATGATGTCAACTATGGGCAATTCAGGTTTGTTCGATGGTTCCATCCATACATGTTCATATGGAAATATGTTATACTTCTTCCTTACATTTCTTTTAGTATAAAAGTAAGCAAACTTAATAACATCTAGTTGACATAGTAATCTTGGTTTTATATAGTGATAGGGCCAAGCAAAAATAAAACGATAGATGTTGTTCTTCATGTTGCACATGAAAGAAGTGGGACAATCATAGGATTGAGTAGCTGTGATTTGCAGTTCCACGGCATAGAATCTCTTCAAAAAAAATCTTGATTATGGGAACCTCAACCACATTTATTTTTGATAAGTCATACTATAGGCACATTTTACAACTCATTTTCTATAATTGACATTTATAATTGTCAGATCAAGGCATCCGGGAAGTGAAGCACACGCTGGACAGACGGATAAAAAGTATGTCATTGATTTTGTTAAGTTCATACTAGATTTTAAAAAATTGGCCTCAAAAAGTTCAAATTCTTATAATTGTATATATGTGTGTCTACAAACAGTACACATGTATATACATATGAACTACTTATATCTCTTTTAACATTAAAAAAAAAGGAGCAAATAACCAATAACAAGCTGTTAATTAAGTCACATAGGCCAGCTATATTTGAACCACCAATCATGTCCAAGACAACAGAAATAAAATCCATCTTCTTTAACACTCCGTTCACCTTTTCCCTCAATAGAGCACGCGAGTGCTTCCACCCTGTCCTAAACTAAAAAGGAGGTATTTTTATTATTCCAAGAGAAATGCAAGAATTTCCTCCACATATAAAACCGTCGAAGCATGCTAGTATGTTAATATTGAAACCCTAGCTAAAGCTTTCTCCAGGTGTAAGGGCGCAATTCCCAATATCTTTATAAATATCGGAATGACAACGTAATGTTAGCTCTCCGGATTTAAGCCCATTGCTTATTTGGACAACTTGGTGATCTGCTCTAACTAGAATGAGTTGGATACAAACTAATAGAGTGGTCAAGAACTTCCCGATTTTTTATATGTCAATTAAAAGCTTTGAAATGAAGAATGTTTTTGCCCTTCATATGCTAAAATCATTACATGTAGTAGTGCAGATGCTTTGTCTTCTTCTTATATGAGAACCATAGTAATTTTAGTTAATAAGACGTCTAGAATTAATAGATCATAAATGTTTTGAAGTTGTGAAGTTAAAAATGTAAATTTCCAAAAGAGAGCTCATTTTCGTGGTCCTAAATAATGATGAAAGATAGGAGTTAGGAAATGCAAAAGTGAGTCTCTTATTTGTTCAAGAAGAAATTGTGTGAATGTCACAAATGAAATAAATGGCAAGGATCCTATGAGAGGAAATGATTATCCAATAGGGATGGAAATGGAATGAATCTGGATCCGATACCCCCTGAAATTAAGAATGTTTTCGTCTGTCATGTGCTAAAAAGAAGCATCATATACATGTTGTTTTCTCTTCTTCTTTGATGAGAACCAAGCCAATTTTAATTAATGAAATATTACAGAGTTTTAACATAAACCACCGATCCTAAATATTTAGAAGTTTTGAAGTTGAAAATATGAAGTTCATACAACAACATGCATTTTAACTATTTTAAATAATGACAAATGTTAGTAGTTAACAAAATGCATAGGAAGTTTCTTATTGTTCAAGAAGAAACTATATGCATGTGATAAATGAGCTAAATTGAGAAGGACCCTATAAGCAAAAATGTCCTTCGATGAGCTATGAACCTCAAAATAAGTTATAAATATCACTTACAAGGACATATTTAAAACTAAAATATTATTCTCATGTCGATTCAAAAAAAGAACTTTGCCTAACATAGCAGCGTCTAAGTTCCAACATAATGCCTCATGCCTAACGCCATTGTCTTTGCAACCACAACTTATATGCTCTACCCAAAATGTAGTATATTGGACTTTTAGAAACATGTGTTTCCTTGAGTGTAGTATATCCTTTTGACCATGTTCATTTGTCACAAGTGCATGAGAAATCAAGCATATGTATCATGAAAAAAAATAAAAAGGTTTTGATAAAATATTTACCATAATTTTAGTTTGATTAATGCCAGGCAGTTCGAATGTGTTTAAAATGTGATACATACATGAACAAATACACACACATGTATGCATATATCGGTGTGTGTGCGTGTGTTTGTGTCGTCCTCTCTCTCCCTCTCTCTCTCTCTCTCTCTCTCTCTATACACACACACACACATGCACATCTATGTGTGTGTGTGTGAGTTTGTGTGCATGTATGCATATACATACATACGTACATACATACATATGTGCATATACACAGACACACACACACACACACACACACACACACACACACACACACACATACATACATACAAACGCACATACATATATACATATATGGATACAAACATACATACATACATACATAAACACATACTGACACATGTATATGCATTTATATATACACACAAACAGACACACATACACACACATATATACATATACATATATATATATATATATAGATATATATAATATATATATATATTATATTATATATATATATACATATACATAGATATATATATTATATATACTATATATATATATATAGATAATACATATACATATATAGATATCTTATATATTATATATAATATATATTATACATAGAATAATGCAAATATATGTATATATGTATATATGTATATGTACAGACATACATATAGATATCTATATATAGATATATATATGTATGTATATATGTATATATTTATATACATGTATATATATATATATATATATATATATATATATATATATATATATATATATCTATATACATATATACATATATATACACACACACATACATATATATAAATATATATGTACACACACACACATATATATGTGTATATATATATATATATATATATATA
>JAKOGI010004797.1:12500-15000 GCA_029747015.1 Carnegiea gigantea | reverse complement strand
GCTTGTCCTGAACGCTGGCCGCAGCCTGTGAACGCGGGCCGCTTGTCCTGAACGCTGGCCGCAGCCTGTGAACGCTGGCCGCTTGTCCTGAACGCTGGCCGCAGCCTGTGAACGCTGGCAGCAGCCTGTGAACGCTGGCCGCTTGTCCTGAACGCTGGCCGCAGCCTGTGAACGCTGGCCGCTTGTCCTGAACGCTGGCCGCAGCCTGTGAACGCTGGCCGCAGGCTGTGAACGCTGGCCGCTTGTCCTGAACGCTGGGCGCAGGCCTGTGAACGCTGGCCGCTGCTCCTGAACGCTGGCCGCTGCCTGTGAACGCTGGCGGCAGGCCTGTGAACGCTGGCCGCTTGTCCTGAACGCTGGCCGCAGGCTGGGAACGCTGGCCGCTTGTCCTGAACGCTGGCCGCAGCCTGTGAACGCTGGCCGCTGTCCTGTGAACGCTGGCCGCTGGCCTGTGAACGCTGGACGCAGGCCGTGACCTGTCCCAGCTGAGTATGAAAAATCGGCACGGTTGATGTCCACTCCGGGCACGGCCACCAAACCTCCTGAAGCTCTCTAGGGGGATGGTCCGGGCGGAGTATGAAAACTAGGCACGGTTGATGTCCACTCCGGGCACGGCCACCAAACCTCCTGAAGCTCTCTAGGGGGATGGCCCGGGCGGAGTATGAAAAATCGGCACGGTTGATGTCCACTCCGGGCACGGCCACGAAAGCTCGTTGTTCTCTTTAGGGGGAAGGTGATTGAGCTAGTGCCCCGCCCCGTCCGCGACCCGAGCAGGATGAACGATGGTGAGTGACACCCCGCCCCCGGACCCGTGACCCCCCCGCGCGCATTATAATCTTTGACAGGGCGCAGGGCGCAGGGACGCAGGGGCGCGGGGGCGGACTTGACGGACTTGAGCGGACCTTGGGCGGACTGGGCGAAGGAAGGGTCGAGAGCTAGGCCCCGTGGCGTGCCGCGTGCCCCCATATTGGTGCCCCAAGTCCCGAACGTCGATGCCAAGGCATGCCCCCAGTCCCGGGGAGCGGCCCCGTGCACGGCCGAGGCCTGCCCCCGCGTCCCGCACATCGGCCCCGGGGCATGCCCCCGTGCATCGCCTCTAGAACGCCCACGAAGCAAGGCCAAGGCATGCCCCCCGAGTCCCGCCCATCGCCCCGTGGCAAGGCCAAGGCATGCCCCCGAGTCCCGCACATCGCCCCGGGCCGTGCCCCGGGTCCCGAGGAACGCCCCCAAACGGCCCCGGTGCATGCCCAAGGCGTGCCCCCGCGTCCCGAGGATCGGCCCCGGTCCATGCCCAAGGCGTGCCCCCCGGGTCCCGAGGAAGGCCCCCGGAACGGCCCCGGTGCATGGCCACGGCATGCCCGCGAGTCCCGCACCTCGCCCCGGGGCGTGCCCCCGAGTCCCGAGGAACGCCCCGGTGCATGCCCAAGGCATGGCCCCGAGTCCCGCACGTCGCCCCGGAACGGCCCGGGGCGCGGCCAAGGCATGGCCCCGAGTCCCGGGGAACGCCCTCAGAACGGCCCCGGTGCATGGCCCCGCGTCCCGCACATCGCCCCGAAACGACCCCGGTGCATGCCCAAGGCATGCCCCTGAGTCCCGAGGAAGGCCCCCACAACGGCCCCGGTGCATGGCCGAGGCATGCCCCCGGGTCCCGAGGACCGGCCCCGGGGGGCCCCGGGGCATGCCCCCGGGTCCCGAGGGTCGGCCCCGGGGAATGCCCCCGAGAGCGTCCACGCACGCTGCCGGACGCCCACGGCAGCATCCATGCATGCCGGGCAGCGTCCGGGCATGCTGTCGCTGGGTGCCGGGGGCTGCCGGGGGTTGCTGGATGCTGGCCGCAGGCTGTGAACGCTGGCCGCAGCCCTGTGAACGCTGGCCGCTTGTCCTGGACGCTGGCCGCAGGCTGTGAACGCTGGCCGCAGCCCTGTGAACGCTGGCCGCTTGTCCTGGACGCTGGCCGAAGGCTGTGAACGCTGGCCGCAGCCCTGTGAACGCTGGCCGCTTGTCCTGGACGCTGGCCGCAGCCTGTGAACGCTGGCCGCTTGTCCTGGACGCTGGCCGCAGGCGGGGAACGCTGGCCGCAGGCTGTGAACGCTGGCCGCAGCCCTGTGAACGCTGGCCGCTTGTCCTGGAAGCTGGCCGCAGCCCTGTGAACGCTGGCCGCAGCTCCTGAACGCTGGCCGCAGCCTGTGAACGCTGGCCGCTGGTCCTGGACGCTGGGCGCAGCCCCTGGACGCTGGGCGCAGCCCCTGGACGCTGGGCGCAGCCCCTGGACGCTGGCCGCAGGGCCCTGAACGCTGGCCGCAGCCCCGCGAACGCCCGAAAGCCGTCCCGAGAAAAAATCCCCGTATTTTTGTCGTGCGTTTTTCCCCAAATTTTGTCCACCCCTTCCCCACGATTCTTAGAGGATTTACAAGCTTTGTCCCGCATTTTTCTGATTTTTCTCCGATTTTTAGGATTTTTTTTCGGTTTCGACTTTAAAAAATCATAAAAAATAGCTCGG
>JAKOGI010004797.1:0-2500 GCA_029747015.1 Carnegiea gigantea | reverse complement strand
CTGGCCGCAGCCTGTGAACGCTGGCCGCAGGCTGTGAACGCTGGCCGCAGCCCTGTGAACGCTGGCCGCTTGTCCTGAACGCTGGCCGCAGCCTTTGAACGCTGGCCGCAGGTCCTGAACGCTGGCCGCAGCCTGTGAACGCTGGCCGCAGGCTGTGAACGCTGGCCGCTTGTCCTGAACGCTGGCCGCTTGCCCTGAACGCTGGCCGCTTGCCCTGAACGCTGGCCGCAGCCTGTGAACGCTGGCCGCAGCCTGTGAACGCTGGCCGCTTGTCCTGAACGCTGGCCGCAGCCTGTGAACGCTGGCCGCAGCCTGTGAACGCTGGCCGCTTGTCCTGAAAGCTGGCCGCTTGTCCTGAACGCTGGCCGCAGCCTGTGAACGCTGGCCGCTTGTCCTGAACGCTGGCCGCTTCTCCTGAACGCTGGCCGCAGCCTGTGAACGCTGGCCGCTTGTCCTGAACGCTGGCCGCAGCCTGTGAACGCTGGCCGCAGCTTGTGAACGCTGGCCGCTTGTCCTGAACGCTGGCCGCAGCCTGTGAACGCTGGCCGCAGGCTGTGAACGCTGGCCGCTTGCTCTGAACGCTGGCCGCAGCCTGTGAACGCTGGCCGCTTGTCCTGAACGCTGGCCGCAGCCTGTGAACGCTGGCCGCTTGTCATGAACGCTGGCCGCAGCCTGTGAACGCTGGCCGCAGCCTGTGAACGCTGGCCGCTTGTCCTGAACGCTGGCCGCAGCCTGTGAACGCTTGCCGCAGGCTGTGAACGCTGGCCGCTTGTCCTGAACGCTGGCCGCAGGCTGGGAACGCTGGGCGCTTGTCCTGAACGCTGGCCGCAGCCTGTGAACGCTGGCCGCTTGTCCTGAACGCTGGCCGCAGCCTGTGAACGCTGGCCGCAGGCTGTGAACGCTGGCCGCAGCCCTGTGAACGCTGGCCGATTGTCCTGAACGCTGGCCGCAGCCTGTGAACGCTGGCCGCAGGCTGTGAACGCTGGCAGCTTGTCCTGAACGCTGGCCGCTTGTCCTGAACGCTGGCCGCAGCCTGTGAACGCTGGCCGCAGGCTGTGAACGCTGGCCGCTTGTCCTGAACGCTGGCCGCAGGCTGTGAACGCTGGGCGATTGTCCTGAACGCTGGCCGCAGCCTGTGAACGCTGGCCGCTTGTCCTGAACGCTGGCCGCAGCCTGTGAACGCTGGCCGCAGGCTGTGAACGCTGGCCGCTTGTCCTGAACGCTGGCCGCAGGCTGTGAACGCTGGGCGCTTGTCCTGAACGCTGGCCGCAGCCTGTGAACGCTGGCCGCTTGTCCTGAACGATGGCCGCAGCCTGTGAACGCTGGCCGCTTGTCCTGAACGCTGGCCGCAGCCTGTGAACGCTGGCCGCAGGTCCTGAACGCTGGCCGCAGCCTGTGAACGCTGGCCGCTTGTCCTTAACGCTGGCCGCAGCCTGTGAACGCTGGCCGCAGGCTGTGAACGCTGGCCGCTTGTCCTGAACGCTGGCCGCAGCCTGTGAACGCTGGCCGCTTGTCCTGAACGCTGGCCGCAGCCTGTGAACGCTGGCCGCAAGCCTGTGAACGCTGGCCGCTTGTCCTGAACGCTGGCCGCAGCCTGTGAACGCTGGCCGCAGGCTGTGAACGCTGGCCGCTTGTCCTGAACGCTGGCCGCAGCCTGTGAACGCTGGCCGCTGTCCTGTGAACGCTGGCCGCTGGCCTGTGAACGCTGGCAGCAGGCCGTGACCTGTCCCAGCTGAGTATGAAAAATCGGCACGGTTGATGTCCACTCCGGGCACGGCCACCAAACCTCCTGAAGCTCTCTAGGGGGGTGGTCCGGGCGGAGTATGAAAAATAGGCACGGTTGATGTCCACTCCGGGCACGGCCACCAAACCTCCTGAAGCTCTCTAGGGGGATGGCCCGGGCGGAGTATGAAAAATCTGCACGGTTGATGTCCACTCCGGGCACGGCCACGAAAGCTCGTTGTGCTCTTTAGGGGGAAGGTGATTGAGCCAGTGCCCCGCCCCGTCCGCGACCCGAGCAGGATGAACGATGGTGAGTGACACCCCGCCCCCGGCCCCGTGAACCCCCCGCGCGCATTATAATCTTTGACAGGGCGCAGGGCGCAGGGACGCAGGGGCGCGGGGGCGGACTTGACGGACTTGACGGACTTGAGCGGACCTTGGGCGGACTGGGCGAAGGGAGGGTCGAGAGCTAGGCCCCGTGGCGTGCCGCGTGCCCCCATATTGGTGCCACAAGTCCCGAACGTCGATGCCAAGGCATGCCCCCGAGTCCCGGGGAGCGGCCCCGTGCACGGCCGAGGCCTGCCCCCGCGTCACGCACATCGGCCCCGGGGCATGCCCCCGTGCATCGCCTCTAGAACGCCCCCGAAGCAAGGCCAAGGCATGCCCCCCGAGTCCCGCCAATCGCCCCGTGGCAAGGCCAAGGCATGCCCCCGAGTCCCGCACATCGCCCCGGGCCGTGCCCCCGGGCCCCGAGGAACGCCCCCAAACGGCCCCGGTG
>JAKOGI010004796.1:0-20465 GCA_029747015.1 Carnegiea gigantea | reverse complement strand
AAATAAGAGAAATGAAACATGCAATACACCTCCAAGATAAATGAGAACATGCCTCACCAACAGGTGTTCCAAATGGTTCCACAATCCACTTTGCTCATGCGTGAATCTCATGATATTAACAAATGATTGAGTCACCCAAATGAAAATGGTTTCTCCATATATGCCCATACCTATGAACTTATAGTCAACAACTCATTTAACTGGTCCAACAGAACTCATGCATACCTTGATAGCTCACTCAGAAACACTTGATAGCGCACAGTGGCCCTTAAAACCTTAGGCTCTGATACCAAATTTGTAACGCCCCCAAAATGCTAATGACATGGTTACTGATAATTGCAGCGGAAGACTTAGTAAACGAAGGCGCTACCGCCGTCCTGACAAGGACAAGGCTCACTGAAACTATTAAATCTTGCAACTCGTGTTTACAATCACAAATTCTATTAAACTGAAACACTTCAAGATCAAAGTCCATAATGGTTCAACCATACCATGTACTAATTCACACTCCATACCACACGAGTAACTTGACCTTAAGGTTGATTCCAATGTTCATGCTATGCTGAATCCACTGTGAGCATCTGATGAGTTCCAAAAGGGCTTGCTAAAATTGAGAAACATGTGATACTTCATAACCTAAAATGGAAAACATAAAAACAATTCGAAAATATGAGCAAAACTCAGTACATACATCCCTATATTGTAAAATGAGCATAGAAATACTGGTGATGGGTACCCGTCTTTGCAATTCATTTAGTTGGCAATAATAATGAAAATGAATGTAATATGAAACTGAATTGCTCATTATTATCTGGATGTGAACCCCTTGCACTGATATGATCTATACATAGGTATACACCTGCCAATCCGATCAAGAGTTGGCCTGAAGCCGCGCGGGTAAGTGATGGGCTGACGCCCTATAGATGATAACTGACGGGGTCACAAGTTATATGGTAAATCACTGTATAAACTGATTCATTGATAACTCGTTAAGAGTTTGTAACTTGATAAATATGATCTGCTTTCTGAAGATACAGGCAATGGACGTACCTTGAGTCTTTAAAAATGACATCTGACTTGATAAATATGTTTTAACTTGATTACACTTATGCATAACGGGGAACGATAACTAGGCCTCAACTCTGTTTTATAAAATAAATGTCACTGTAAGTATATATAATCAGTAAATGATCCTTACTCGCATAATTGAGTAAGTAAAAGTAGGTGTAACAGAAATTGAGCAATTATATGGTATACATAACGAGTACTTGAATATAACTTCAAAACTGAATTAATGAAAGTAATGCAAAACTGAATTGATGAAAGTAATGAAATTCAATATGAAGTAAATAGAAGTAAAATAGTCCCGTCCACAATGAGATAAATGATGTTACAGAGGAAAAGGCCTTGATAGTGATAATTGAGAGAATGGTTATGGCCTTTTCTGAAATAAGGTGCTGATATGAGTTTCTCGCTCCACTTCTCATAATCATTCAAAATTCCACTTGATAAAGAATTCCACCCCAAAATGAGTCATTGAACTCCATAGAAGCTATTAAGCTCACTAAGCTTGGTATTTTCTTTGTAAAATCCATAAGTAATTCACAGCTCATAAACTGACTCCCAATTTGTATATTTGTCTTCAGGACAATTTTCAGAATTTTCCTCCAAGTATACGCTGCATAGAAATTGCAATAATAACCTAATTTACACCCAAATAGGTCAGTTTACTTCAAAAATTCATAATTTTCATTCTAGACATCAAACGGAGAATTAAAACCCCAATATGAAAAGATTAGGAAGCCCCCAAAAACTTTCATTTACAATACAAATCACGATTCTCACAATAAGATTCCCAAAATGGGACTAAAATACAAGTGTCTCAGTTTTGATCTCATTCTACGCAGCTTTGGTAAAACGACTATAACTTTTTCCACAGACCTCGGATTAAGGCGATTCAAGAGGCATTTGAAAGCTAACACACTGAGGTATTTAGTTACCAAAAATCATAATTTTTCACTGGGCCAATCATTACCAGTTTGATCCCAAAATCAGCCCTAATTTCCTGAAATTCCAGCCCTTCACTGATTTAACTTTCTCTTCCTTTTTCATATAAAACTCACTTGAAATCATTTCAAGTCAGCACAATCAGATATAAAATGATCATGTAAGGCCTCATATACATATACAAACTCTAAACAACTTCATGAATACATAATTACTAAATTCGCATCCAAAACAGGGCAGTTTTCTTCAAAATTCCATAACTCACTGATTACTCGTCCAAACTTCATGAAATTTTGCCCGAAACTCCCAAATAATATAGAGAAGCTACAGTAAAAATTTCAGAAGTTTTGGCCAATCCTATAATTCCCAGAATTTTCGACAGTGGCATTTAAACAATACAAAATCATGAAAATCATGCTCTTGATCAAATACCCATGACTCCAAACATCTCCAAATTCAATAAAAATTGCACAATAACTATCAATTTGATCATCCAAATAATAATCACAACTAAAACAACCCCAAAAATTCAAAATAAAACAAGTTTGGGTTGTGGATATACCTCACTTTAGGCTTGAATTAGAGGGAGGAGGAGGCTGATTTGAATGATTTTGATGGTTGGCCATGGTAGCTAGCAGTAAGGGGGAGTTGGGGCAGCCAGGACACGGTCGGAAAAGTGACCGGAAACCACCAGAACTGGCGGCACAAGGGCAGCAGCTGCTGCCCCTATTTTCAGCCCATACGTGAGGTAGAGAGAGAGAAAATGGAAAATGGGTTTGTGAATTTGTTTGCTCAAGTTTTGTGATTATAAATTGTCAATAGGTAGCAACATGTGGCTGGAAATTTTCATCCCCAAAAGTAGTTTTTTGCTAATTAAAATTAGGCGCTAAAATGAGCAATTAGTGTCATTACAAGGTTAGCAAGGTTTTGGGCTTTTGTTTTGGGCCCAACAAGCTACGTTTGGACTTGAAAATTTTAAATCGAAATGTTGGAAAAATTTTATATTACTCGGAATTAAAGTTTACCGAAGGTAAGAAAATCATAATTTATGCTCACCGAGGCCTAATATCGATTCACCCAACATTTAATCAATCAATGAAACTCAAATTAACAATAAATGACACTTGAGTTGCAAAGTGGTACCCAACATGAAATATCTTCGCACCGGGATGATTAAATATGATAAATGAAGGTGGAAAATTTAAATAGCATAATGGAACTCGTTAAATAAATAAATTAAGTGTAGTTGAATTTAATAAACATGATTTGGTTAAACAAATAACCATGAATGAGTAAATGAATAAACATGATTAATGAAATAAATAAAGATGATTTGAATAAATAAATATGAGTTAGGGTTGGGTTATTACAGTCTTTCCCCCTTAAAGAGTTTCGTCCTCGAAACTTGTAACACTTGTCTACTGCATGCAATGCTACTTTAAAACACATGGGCCATTGGTTCCCATAGCTTTCCTCTAAAGCAGTATCATTTGCCAAATGTACTCCGACTAAAGTTGTACGCATTATATACTTCTTAATCCCATATTTCAGTAGCAGATCTGGATACTTATCACATAATAGCCTCAACGAACCCAATCACTTTGATTCAAAAGTGATATTCCCTTCAAAAGAAAAGAACATTGTTACTGCAAAGGAGGTATTCTACACTACTGACTCATAAAGCCTAAAGTGACGAGGACTCAAGTATCGCTGATATCTAGTCTCCTGACACCCTTGACTAGGAAGGTATGACTTAATTATATCTCATCTGCGACTTTGGTTATTTCTTTGTTGTGCCAGCACAACTGCTTTGTCGACCTTGTATCACCTCGACATGTGGTTGAATTTCCCCTCTTAATGCTTGCCTGGCTTAGCTCTGACCTTGTACTCAATGTTTCTTCTGGCTCACTCCAATATAATTAGACAGTGCTTGAGTTTATTCCCTTATCCAAAGGCAACCATCTGATATTTCCAATACATCACATGATCTCCACTCATCAGACTACTCAAGGATCTGCTCCCGGTCGATAATGAGTAATGAAATGACCATAGTTAGGGATGAGAGTGATGAATTTCTCAGCTAAGCGAATCATTGCATACAAAAGAAATGAACAATGAGACTAAAAAAAAACAAATAAAGGAAAGATTATCATAGGGTGGTTAGAAAGAAGATAACCATAAGTGTATTATGAATTCTGAAATATAATGCCACAAGAATTGTGGTTTATCATATGAGGTCCAATAAATAATCAACTAAGGAGAAAGAGGGTTCGATTATACTTAGGTTTAACTGAGGAATTGGAAATAAGATAACAAGCACGGACCCTCAACTAGGTGACTTAATAGCCACGAGTAACAAGACAAGCGCAATAGATAGATGGGACAAGCAGATGAAATAAATAGAAAAGATGGTGAAGGTCGAGGGCATAGGAGTGTTGACAACTATATAACGTTGAACAACAATGCGTTGCACATGTAACAATGGGATTAGAAAGACATGGAAGATCTCATTAGTATGAAATATTGGGTTGAAATGCAAGGAAGATTAAACAATATCGAATCGCGTTAAGATTTGAGGATAAGACAAGCAAACAATTACAAGAATGACTTCAAAAGGGCATTCCCGCAAGAGATAGATTGTCAAAAGAACTTGAGCAACAAGATGTAGTTATGGCCATAGAATAGTATGCCAATATGATGTTACAGTGCCATAGAAACGCAAATAATACGGATCCATTTAATTATCGAAAGGGCACCCAATGACTGGGTCTGAAGCAACCAAAGACTTTTCAAGCTATAAATGAAGAGTGCTCAAATAGAAGTAAAGTGTTAATGTAGGTGGTAGTAAAAGTATGAACACAGTGATGACTGAATTGTCAGCGTTTGAATCGCCAATAAGAAAGGTTGCTTAGACATGTTTTCATAAACACTCCATTACAAATCAAAAGAGTGTTAGCAGCAATAGAAATGATACCTCTGAATAATTCAAGGTAACTAGGGCAGCAATAAGTCAATGACAAGAAGTAAGGGGAGCGAGCATTGCTGATGTAAGGTCTTAGTGTTAAAACCAGATGATTCCGATACATGGCAGCTAAATCTTACTTGCACCACCCATATAATGCCAAGTAGCACACCATAAGCTACTAATTATTATCACCATACATAAGCACTCATTGTAGTGTTCATCTCATACTGGTTCACCTCAAAGATATTGCCTCACAAGGCATTTCCTCATCTAGAGGTTTACATCTTACTTCACACTGTATTAATCCCTTAAGAAGTTGCAAATGGCATCCCCAAATCGGGTTTCAACCATCATTGTACCCAAGATTAGGTATATTAACACACCTCAATAAGACTCTCAAATCCTGTGGCAAAACAGTTTCGCCTAAAAACTCAGTAAAACCCAGGCTTAATGCCTCATAATAGATACCTAAAATGGAAAGAAACACTTCAGTAGCTCAACAGCCACGCGCCGGAGTTCATAACTCAATGGGTCACACATCTGGAGTGCACGATTGCAAAAATTTAAACAAATAAGAGAAATGAAACATACAATACAACTCTCAGATAAATGGGAGCATGCCTCACCAACAGGTGATCCAAATGGTTCCACAGTCCACTTTGCTAATGCTTGAATCTTAGAATATTACCAAATGATTCAGTCACCCAAATGGAAATGGTTCCTCCATATATGCCCATACATATGAACTTATAGTTAATAGCTCATTTAACTGGTCCAACGTAACTCATACACACCTTGATAGCAAACTCATAAACACTTGATAGCTCACAGTGGCCCCTAAAACGTTAACTCTAATACCAAATCTATAACGCCCCCAAAATGCTAATGACATGATTTACAGAAAACTGCAGCGGAAGACTTAATAATAAAAGGTGCTACTACCGTCCTGATAAGGACAAGGCTCACTGAAATCATTTAATCTTGCAACTTATATTCACAATTACAAAATCTATTAACTGAAATACTTCAAGACCAAAGTCCATAATAGTTAAACTTCAATACCATTGACTTAATCATACCATGTGACAACTTGTACTCCACACTATACAAGTATATTAAATATAGATCCAACTTGATCCTGAGGTCAATTCCAATGTTCATGCTATGCTGAATCCACTGTGAGCATCTGACGAGTTCCAAAAGAGTTTGCTAAATGGAGAAACATGTGATACTTCATCACCTAAAATGGAAAACATGAAAACAATTCGAAAATATGAGCAAAAACTCAGTACATGCATTCCTGTATTGTAAAATGAGCATAGAAACACTGTTGATGGGTACCCGTCTTTGCAATTCATTTAGTTGGCAATAATAATGAAAATGAATGTAATATGAAACTGAATTGCTCATTATTATCTGGATGTGAACCCCTTACAATGATATGATCTATACATAGGTGTATACCTGCCAATCCGATCAAGAGTTGGCCTAAAGCCGTGTGGGTAAATAATGGGCTGATGCCCTATAGATGATAACTGACGGGGTCATAATTTAAATGGCAAATCACTATATAAACTGATTCATTGATAAACTCATTAAGAGTTGTAACTTGATAAACATGATCTGCTTTCTGAAGATACAGGCAATGGACGTACCTTGAGTCTTTAAAAATGACATCTGACTTGATAAATATGTTTTGACTTGATTACACTTATGCATAACGGGGAATGATAACTAGGCCTCAACTCTGTTTTATAAAATAAATGTCACTGTAAGTATATATAATCAGTAAATGATCTTTACTCGCATAATTGAGTAAGTAAAAGTAGGTGTAACAGAAATTGAGTAATTATATGGTATACATAACGAGTACTTGAATATAACTTCAAAACTGAATTGATGAAAGTAATGCAAAACTGAATTGATGAAAGTAATGAAATTCAATATGAAGCAAATAGAAGTAAAATAGTCCAGTCCACAATGAGATAAATGATGTTACAGAGGAAAAGGCCTTGATAGTGATAATTGAGAGAATCGTTATGGCTTTTTCTGAAATAAGGTGCTGATATGAGTTTCTCTCTCCACTTCTCATAATCATTCAAAAATCCACTTGATAAAGAATTCCACCCCAAAATGAGTCATTGAACTCCATAGAAGCTATTAAGCTCACTAAGTTTGGTATTTTCTTTGTAAAATCCATAAGTGATTCACAGCTCATAAACTGACTCCCAATTTGTATATTTGTCTTCAGGACAATTTTCAGAATTTTTTTCCAAGTATACGCTGCATAGAAATTGCAATAATAACCTAATTTACACCCAAACAGGTCAGTTTACTTCAAAAATTCATAATTTTCATTCTAGACATCAAATGGAGACTTAAAACCCCAATATGAAAAGATTAAGAAGTCCCCAAAAACTTTCATTTACAATGCAAATCACGATTCTCACAATAAGATTCCCAAAATGGGACTAAAACACAAGTGTCTCAGTTTTGATCTCATTCTGCGCAGCTTTGGTAAAACGACTATAACTTTTTCCACAGACCTTGGATTAAGGCGATTCAAGATGCATTTGAAAGCTAACACACTGAGGTATTTACCCACCAAAAATCACAATTTTTCACTGGGCTAATCATTACCAGTTTAATCCCAAAGTCAGCCCTAATTTCCTGAAATTCTAGCCCTTTACTGATTTAACTTTCTCTTCCTTTTTCATATAAAACTCACTTGAAATCATTTCAAATCACCACAATCAGATATAAAATGATCATGTAAGGCCTCATATATATATACAAACTCTAAACAACTTCATGAATACATAATTACTAAATTCGTATCCAAAACAGGGCAGTTTTCTTCAAAATTCCATAACTCACTGATTACTAGTCCAAACTTCATGAAATTTTGCCAGAAAATCCCAAATAATATAGAGAAGATACAGTAAAAATTTCAGAATTTTTGGCCAATCCTATAATTGCCAGAATTTTCGACAGTGGCCATTTAACAAAAGCAAAATCATGAAAAGCATGCTCTTGATCCAATACCCATGACTCCAAACATCTCCAAACTCAATAAAAATTACACAACAACTATCAATTTGATCATCCAAACAATAATCACAACTAAAACAACCCAAAAATTCAAAATACAACAAGTTAGGGTTGTGGATATACCTCACTTTAGGCTTGAACTAGGGGGAGGTAGAGGCAGATTTGAATGATTTTGATGGTTGGCCATGGTAGCTAGCAGTAAGGGGGAGTCAGGGCAGCCAGGACACGGCCGGAAAAGGGACCGGAAACCACCAGAACTGGCGGCACAAGGGGCAGCAGCTGCTGCCCCTGTTCTTGCGTGAGAGAGAGGGAGAGGTGAGGGGATTAGTGTGTGATTTATTTGCTGATTTTTGGCTGAATGTTTAAGGGTCAAATTGTCTATTAATAACAACATGTGGCTGAAAATTTCTCACCCAAAAAGTAGCTTTTTGCTAATTAAAATTAGTGCTAAAATGAGTAATTAGTGAAATAACAAAAATTAGTAAGGTTTTGGGCTTTTGTTTTGGGCCCAACAAGCTACATTTGGGCTTGAAAATTTTCAATCGAAATGTTGGTAACATTTTATATTACTCGGAATTAAAGTTTACTGAAGGTAAGAAAAGCATAATTTACTTACCGAGGCCTAATATCGATTCACCCGACATTTAATCAATCAATGAAACTCAAATTAACAATAAATGACACTCGAGTTGCAAAGTGGTACCCAACATGAAATATCTTCGCACCGGGATGATTAAATATGATAAATGAAGGTGGAAAATTTAAATAACATAATGGAACTCGTTAAATAAATAAATTAAGTGTAGTTGAATTTAATAAACATGACTTGGTTAAACAAATAACCATGAATAAGTAAATGAATAAACATGATTAATGAAATAAATAAAGATGATTTGAATAAATAAATATGGGTTAGGGTTGGGTTATTGCAATTACATTCAATTACATTAATTTGCTTTGTTATTGAAGCATTTTGTAATAAAGTTAAATCGTTTTGATAAATAGAATTGACAAATTTGAATGATATTGTAGTTTCCATAACTTCTGTATGCACACCTATCTGATCTACTTTAAATGGATAAATTTGAGTAAGGAAAGGAGTTCCAAGAATAACTTCTTGACTCATATCCTATACTAAAATGAATGAATTTTTGAAACAATATCCTTGATTGCATATATAAGCATTAGATAATTTATACTTAACTTGTAATGCCATACCATTAGTAGTGTGGAGTCGTTCTTTTGTCCGTTCATAATATATTGAGGGAATTAATCCTTCTTGAATACAATTTTGATCTGCACCACTATCTAATAGTGCAATCGTATTGCATTCAAAACTATCTTTAATTTTAAGAGTGATAGGAATATACCATTTTTGGAAATTTATTTGATTAATTGTTGAAACAAATTGTGGATCCGTAGGAGTGTCTTCGGATTGAATGTTCGGTGAAGAAGGACTATTTTCTATTAATGTTAACTTTGCTTCTAATTCAAGATCTTTTGTTTGTAATGAACATAAATCTTTGTGTAAATTTTTAATGTGTTCTTTTATTATATTAACTTCGTTTTTTAAGTCTTGAATATTAACTGCTTTTAGAATATTTGGAATCTCACGTGTTTCAAATATTTTATTGATACTTACCTTATGAAGAGGTTCTAAAGAATCTTCTTTTATTAATATACCTGTGAGTTTTTGTAAATACTCTTTCCTTAATTCAGTATCTTGAATTTGTTCAATTAAATCTAATAAAAATTCCTTTTCATTATTATTAGTAGTTATGACATTAATACACTTATAGCATAATCTTGAGGATTCATTACCTGATGAGTATTCACTTGAGTCACTGTCTAGTTCATTAATGACATTATTTTCAGAATCAGAGGAGGATGATGAATTTCCCGATTGATTAGGTGTATCTTTGAGTTCAAATAAGGTAATTAATTTTTCTTAAATGTCTGGATATTTTGTACAGATTTCATTGAGTTTCTTTTTAACTTTACAATTTGTTGCATAGTGGCATAATTTACCACACTTGTAACAAGTATTAGTATGATCAGTTTTTCCTTTTGGAGTAGGCTTTCTAGGACTTAATTTTTTATAAGTTGGATTTCTTGTAGTATATGGTTTATTCTTATTAATTTGAGTTTTTCATCGGTTTTTGACAGATGGAGCTTCTAACTTTGGAAGACAAAAGGCTTCACAAAAAGAACCTAACTCTTTTCGCTTGGCGGCATTATCTGTTGAATATCTGGCTTGTATCTTTAATTCGTTGCATAGAGAAATTCCTTCCTTTTTAATAAAGCTTAATAATTGACCAAACGTAATTTGTTCGAATGGAATAGGGCTTTTACCAATGAGTTTGCTCAATTTATTGAATATTCGTTGAGAAAATAAGGATGGTAATCCTAAAATGAATTTTTCCTTCCAATAGGGTTGACGACAGTCTTCCCTTTTTAATAGATATGTTAAAAATGTATCTTTGTACCAATTATAGTCTTCTACAGTTGGGCACCTTAGATTTGTTACAAGAATATCTGTTGCAGCTGTAATATCTTTTGGACTTCCAAGAAAATTAGTAACTATTGTATAAATCAATGTTTCTATATTGTCTAGTTGTCCTTGTGAATTAGTATGAGTTCTAATTTTGGTACGTTCGTCTTCTTGAATATAATTTTCCCACCAATTTTTGAGTATACCAGTGAATCCTGATGTTAATAAATCAAAAGCTTGTAAGTCTGTTGCATGTTTAGTTGAATAGGCTGTATAAGCAATTAACATTCTTTGGAGGGTTATGAACATTTCTTGGTCACTACGACCATTTATATTCCATTCATATATTGAATCACCAGCAAAGTTTTTAGTAATTGTTATTTTTGCACTTTCAAGGTGAAGATCTGAAGGAGTTTGCTTGGAGTAATAGGGAATTTTATTTTTATATATTTTATTAATATTTTGGAAATCATCATCTAGTTGAGATAAATCGTTTTCTAAAATATTAACTGTACTGTTGACTGAATGAGATGTTGAAGTTTCTGCCTCCTTTAATTTTTCTTCTATTTTTGAAATTAATGGAGTATTAGCATCTGGGAGTTCTAATTTATTTGAACGTCTTATTTTGAATAAAGGGTTTGCAATCTCATCTAAAAAGTTTGGTTTATCTTTCTTGGTATCATTAATATCTAAGTTTTCTAGTTTTTCAGTTAATGAATCAACTGCTTGTTTTTTAACAATTGCTTCAACTTGAGTAGAGACCATATTGACTTGTTGAGACACTGTATGTAATATTTGATTTGTATAATTATTTTGATGATATATCTTTTTAATATCACTTAGCATTACTTGACTATTTTCTGGATCATTTCTACCTATTTTGAATGGGACTGCTGGAATATTACCTTCAGGGATATTTAATACGATTTCTTGTAATGGAGGGGTAAAAGAAGTAAGTATTTGACCATTTAAGAGGGTCCATTTTTTAGTAAAATTAATATTAGTGTTTATTTCACTAACATGGAACGGGTTTGGAAGATTATTATCTAAGGCAAACATAGCCCACCAATTAAAGAAAGGAATATTGACTTGGTGTCTTCCCATGAATGAATACCATTCTTGCCTAATGAATGCTTGAGCTTTTAAATCAAAGTGTGAAAGGAACCATTTTCTTTTGACTTTGTTTTCTATTGAATTGAAATTTTGACGTAAGTAATCTTTGTTGATTGCAAAAGGTGTTGAAATAGCATTGATTGAGGAAAATGATGGGGGTTGCATAGTTGAGGAGGTTGGGGAACCTACAGATGAAGTGACTTCATCTATTGGCTCAGCTATGGGAGCTTTGTAATAAATCTTTTGAGTGTCTTCTATGTGATTATCTTTAGAATAATCATAACTAGTCGGCCTAGAAGGCATTGAATATGAAGTTCGAGGGAGTTTTAAATTGTCTAAAGATTTTGAAGATAAACTTCGTTCTTTAGTTGAATTAAATCTTATTAGTACTCTACCATCAGTCTCTTCTATGATTTGTTGAATATTCTTTTGAGAAATATTTCTTGAAAGTTGTTTAATAGTTTGAAATTCTTCATCTAAACTAAAAGTTTCTTCATGATCTTTTATTGATAAAGCCGTATTGAAATCAAATTTTCCTATGTGATAGATTGTTTCTATATTTTGTTTAGGAATTTTTCAAGTATACATATCAATTTGACTACTAACTTCCCTACTGTTCACCACATTTGAGTTCTTACTACTACCTAAACTAAGATGATCTCTACCCCAAGAGGCCATCTGAGTTACGTTGGAACACTTAGCTGAGCAGGATCGACCTAGGCCGGATAATAGGTAAGGCCTAAGTGTGGATTAGTACAGGGGAGCGGAGTAGCAAATTCATATGATGCAGGAAATTAATTTTGAAACACAAAAACGAATTTGAAAATAGCAGAATTGAAATGAGAAAAGGAGATGAACAAAACTTACTTTGATTTGAATTAATAAACTTGATACAAGGTTGGGAGATAGAGTACAGGATTTTTTGAGAGAAGGAGGAGTAGTACAAGTAATTCTAATTGTTGGTTCTTAGTTGTTTGTTCTTCCTAATGCAGCGTTATAGAGTGTCTATTTATAGAATACAACATGGAATTAAAGGTAAACAAGTGGACGATAAAGATTGAGTCTTGTATTGATAATTGCTGCCGACAATCTTGAATTATTGTTGCTTTGTGTTGAACTTGGACTGGAGCCATGTCAAAAGTGGAACAGTGCTGAGTAATAATGGACCTTGGACTATTCTTGAATTATTGTTGCTTTGTGTTGAACTTGGACTGGAGCCACGTCGAAAGTGGAACAGTGTTGAGTAATAATGGACCTTGGACTATTCTTGAATTATTGTAGATGAGCTGTTCCGAACAGTGTTTGATGAGCTGTCGTGAACAGTATGCTTGAATGATTGTCCTAACGTCTTGCATTATTGCGTGCCGTGTTGAACTGTCTTTTGATGATGATGAGTCATCAGGCAAAATTGAATTGAAAGTTGACACGTTGAATGACCTTAATAATTGCTAGCTAGCTTTTGTTGAATTCTTCTTTATCGTGCAAGGTGGATAGTGAATTGATTGTCCTTTGATCATGTGTAGACTTTGAATTATTCAGTGAATTGAACTTGGCCAAGTGGATGGCTTGAGTGATAATGGAACTTTGGTCATGTGGAAGGACTTGAATGCTTGTATGCATGATTATGGAATCGAATGGAATCCTGCAAAACAAAAATTTCGTAAAGAAATAATGGCCCTTACTTTTGCCAAAGACCGTGACCTTTGCGGGCTCTTTTCTTGATTTTGTTTTGGTAATTGTCTTTTGTTCTTTTTCTTTTTTTTTGAATAATGACGAGGAGTAGAAAATCTACTCAATAGCCTTAAAGAGCTTGCGCACAAGGATTATCCCATGTGACAAAGGATGAATTGATGAGGGAGTAATTAGTAGCGAAAATGGAAATAATCATCTTGTAGATATTTGCGTTGTAGACCATATGGTGTGTGAATAAGGCAGGAAGCATCGATTTGGAATGGATAGTGTAATGGTATGAGGACTTGAGTATGACTTTGATCAACTGGACAAATATGAACATCAGGGAACATTTTTGAAACAAATTTGAAAATATGAGGTTCAAAAACTGTCCAATATTCAAGGTATTTGTGGAACCATTTGAAATTATTAATATACCCAGTAGGCATAATGATGAGAACTGGATGATTGTTGACATCTTGAACAAGCATTTGATAAGCTTTAATGAGTTTGAGATAACTCTAAAATGATATTTCAGAGGAATTATACCAGTCTTGATAATCAATAAAGATAGCACTTTCATTGTATCGTGGTCCATAGAACGATGTATAGTAGAGTTCATGGTCACGAAGATAAAATAGGAGTGGTTCATGTGGAAAATTTGATAATTGAATGGAATTGGAGTCATTGATTAGGTTTTTGCCTTTGTCGTTATTGTCCATGATGAGATATGTATGAAAATGTTTTGATAGTTCAGAAGAAAATATTTGAGTGGACGATGAAGGATGTTAAATTGAGATGTTTGAAGTGTTGATGGCTGAAAATAAATGATGGTTGTTAGAATAGAGAAAATGCTGTGTCAAGGTGTTGAAAACTTGTTTTGCTCAAGAACCTTTTGAAAAAATAGTTTTGGAAATATTTTACTCCGCATTGAATGGGTGTAGGCTAGATGATTTGATATTAGCCTATGCAGGTATTGAGTATTCTGAGATTGGTTTGCCAATAGTCTATGGTTTTTTCTAAATCATGATGCTGGCAAGCTAATTGATGATACTCATGTAACCATTTTGTATGAAAGTCTTTAAAATCTATTGAGGCTATATGATTGTGTAGGCTAATGGTTAATTCTTCTAGTTGTTTATTTATTTTTTGCAATTCCTTTTGATCATTATTGAGTCGTTGAATGAGGTCACGTTGTTCTAATTTGTATCAGTATTTTGGATTGTTACATTCAATTACATTAATTTGCTTTGATATTGAAGCATTTTGTAATAAAGGTAAATCGTTTTGATAAATAGAATTGAGAAATTTGAATGATATTGTAGTTTCCTTAATTTCCGTATGCACACCTATCTGATCCACTTTAAATGGATAAATTTGAGTAAGGAAAGGAGTTCCAAGAATAACTTCGTGACTCATATCCCGTACTAAAATGAATGAATTTTTGAAACAATATCCTTGATTGCATATATAAGCATTAGATAATTTATACTTAACTTGTAATGCCATACCATTAGTAGTATGAAGTCGTTCTTTTGTCCGTTCATAATATATTGAGGGAATTAATCCTTCTTGAATACAATTTTGATCTGCACCACTATCTAATAGTACAATAGTATTGCATTCAAATCTTTCTTTAATTTTAAGAGTAATAGGAATATACCATTTTTTGGAAATTTATTTGATTTAATAGTTGAAACAAATTGTGGATCCATAGGAAGTGTCTTCGGATTGATGTTCGGTGAAGAAGGGACTATTTTCTATTAATGTTAACCTTGCTTCTAATTCAAGGTCTTTTGTTTGTAATGAACATAAATCTTTGTGTAAATTTTTAATGTGTTCTTTTAATATATTAACTTCGTTTTTTAAGTCTTGAATATTAACTGCTTTTAGAATATTGGGAATCTCACGTGTTTCAAATATTTTATTGATACTTACCTTATGAGGAGGTTCTAAAGAATCTTCTTTTATTAACATACCTTTGAGTTTTTGTAAATACTCTTTCCTTAATTCGGTATCTTGAATTTGTTCAATTAAATCTAATAAAAATTCCTTTTCACTATTATTAGTAGTTATGACATTATTACACTCATAGCATAATCTTGAAGACCCATTACCTGATGAGTATTCACTTGAGTCACTTTCTAGTTCATTAATAACATTATTTTCACAATCAGAGGAGGATGATGAATTTCCCGATTGATTAGGTGTATCTTTGAGTTCAAATAAGGTAATTAATTTTTCTTGAATGTCTGGATATTCTGCACAGATTTCATTGAGTTTCTTTTTAACTTTACAATTTGTTGCATAGTGGCCTAATTTACCACACTTATAACAACTATTAGTATGATCAGTTTTTCCTTTTGGAGTAGGCTTTTTAGGACTTAATTTTTTGTAAGTTGGGCTTCTTGTGGTATATGGTTTCTTCTTATTAATTTGAGTTTTTCTTCGGTTTTTGACAGATGGAGCTTCTAACTTTGGAAGACAAAAGACTTCACAAAAAGAACCTAACTCTTTTCGCTTGGCGGCATTATCTGTTGAATATCTGGCTTGTATCTTTAATTCGTTGCATAAAGAAATTCCTTCCTTTTTAATAAAGCTTAATAATTGACCAAACGTAATTTGTTCGAATGGAATAGGGCTTTTACCAATGAGTTCGCTCAATTTATTGAATATTCGTTGAGAAAATAAGGATGGTAATCCTGAAATGAATTTTTCCTTCCAATAGGGTTCACGACAGTCTTCCCTTTTTAATAGATATGTTAAAAATGTATTTTGTACCAATTGTAGTTTTCTAGAGTTGGGCACCCTAGATTTGTTAAAAGAATATCTGTTGCAACTGTAATATCTTTTGGACTTCCAAGAAAATTAGTAACTATTGTATAAATCAATGTTTCTATATTGTCTAATTATCCTTGAGAATTAGTATGAGTTCTAATTTTGGTACGTTCGTCTTCTTGAAATAATTTTTCCACCAATTTTTGAGTATACTAGTGAATCCTGATGTTAATAAATCAAAAGCTTGTAAGTCTGCTGCATGTTTAGTTGAATAGGCTGTATAAGCAATTAACATTCTCTGGAGGGTTATGAGTATTTCTTGGTCACTACGACCATCTATATTCCATTTATATATTGAATCACCAGTAAAGTTTTCAGTAATTATTGTTTTTGCACTTTCAAGGTGAAGATCTGGAGGAGTTTGTTTGGAGAAATAGGAAATTTCTTTTTTATATATTTTATTAATATTTTGGAAATCATCATCTAGTTGAGGTAAATCCCTTTCTAAAATATTAACTGTACTTTTGACTGAATGAGATGTTGAAGCTTCTGCCTCCTTTAATTTTTCTTCTATTTTTGAAATTAATGGAGTATTAGCATCTGGGAGTTCTAATTTATTTGAACGTCTTATTTTGAATAAAGGTTTTCCAATCTCATCTAAAAAGTTTGGTTTATCCTTCTTGGCATCATTAATATCTAAGTTTTCTAGTTTTTCAGTTAATGAATCAACTTCTTGTTTTTTAACAATTGCTTCAACTTGAGTAGAGACCATATTGACTTGTTGGGACACTATATGTAATACTTGATTTGTATAATTATTTTGATGATATACCTTTTTAATATCACTTCGCATTACTTGACTATTTTCTGGATCATTTCTACCTATTTTGAATGGGACTGCTGGAATATTACCTTCAAGGGTATTTAATACGATTTCTTGTAATGGTGGGGTAAAACAAGTAAGTATTTGACCATTTAAGAGGGTCCATTTTTTAGTAAAATTAATATTAGTGTTTATTTCACTAACCTGGAATGGGTCCGGAAGATTATTATCTAAGGCAAAAATAGTCCACCAATTAAAGAAAGGAATATTGACTTGGTGTCTTTCCATGAATGAATACCATTCTTGCCTAATGAATGCTTGAGCTTTTAAATCAAAGTGTGAAAGGAACCATTCTCTTTTGACTTTGTTTTTTATTGAATTGAAATCTTGACGTAAGTAATCTTTGTTGATTACAAAAAGTGTTGAAATAACATTGATTGAGGAAAATAATGGAGGTTGCATAGTTGAGTAGGTTGGGGAACCTACAGATGAAGTAACTTTATCTATTGGCTCAGCTATGGGAGCTTTGTAATAGATTTTTTGAGTGTCTTCTGTGTGATTATCTTTTGAATAATCATAACTAGTTGGCCTAGAAGGCATTGAATATGAAGTTCGAGGGAGTTCTAAATTGTCTAAAGATTTTGAAGATAAACTTCGTTCTTTAGTGGAATTAAATCTTATTAGTACTCTACCATCAGTCTCTTCTATGATTTGTTGAATATTCTTTTGAGCAATATTTCTTGGTGGCCTGGTATTTTGAATTATAAATTCTTGTGGAATAGTAATTTCTGACAGTAGTTTAATGGTTTGAAATTCTTCATCTAAACTAAAGGTTTCTTCATGATCTTTTATTGATCAAGCCGTATTAAAATCAAACTTATCTATTTGATAAATCGTTTCTATCTTTTGTTTAGGAATTTTCCAATTAGCTATATCAATTTGACTACTAACTTCCCTACTGTTCACCACATTTGGTTCTTACTAACTATACCGAAACTAAATGATCTCTACCTCAAGAGCCATCTGAGTAACGTTGGAACACTTAGCTGAGCAGGATCCGACCTAGGCCGGGTAATAAGTAAGGCCTAAGTGTGGATTAATGCAGGGGAGCGGAGTAGCAAATTGATATGATGCAGGAAAATAATTTTGAAATGCAAACAAAATGAATTTGAAAATAACATAATCAAAATGAGAAAAGGAGATGAATAAAACTTACTTTGATTTGAATTAATAAACTTGATACAAGGTTGGGAGATGGAGTACAGGATTGTTGAGAGAAGGAGGAGGAGTAGTACAAGTAATTCTAATTGTTGGTTCTAGTTGTTGGTTCTACCTAATGCAGCGTTATGGAGTGTCTATTTATAGAATACAACATGGAATTAAAGGCAAACAAGTGGACGATAAAGATTGAGTCTTGTGTTGATAAGTGCTGCCGACAATCTTGAATTATTGTGGCTTTGTGTTGAACTTGGACTGGAGCCACGTCAAAAGTAGAACAGTGCTGAGTAATAATGGACCTTGGACAATTATTGAATTATTGTTGCCTTGTGTTGAACTTGGACTGGAGCCACGTCAAAAGTGGAACAGTGCTGAGTAATAATGGACCTTGGACTATTCTTGAATTATTGTAGATGAGCTGTCCCGAACAGTATGCTTGAATGATTGTCCTAACGTCTTGAACTGTCATTATTGCGTGCCGTGTTGAACTGTCTTTTTATGATGATGAGTCATCAGGAAAAATTGAATTGAAAGTTGACACGTTGAATGACCTTAATAAATGCTAGCTAACTTTTGTTGAATCATTCTTCTTTGACGTGCAAGGTGGATAGTGAAATTGATTGTCCTTTGATTATGTGTAGACTTTGAATTATTCAATGAATTGAACTTGGCCAAGTGGATGGCTTGAGTGATAATGGAACTTTGGTCACGTGGAAGGACTTGAATGCTTGTATGCATGATTATGGAATCGAATGGAATCCTGCAAAGCAAAAACTTCGTAAAGATATAATGGCCCTTACTTTTGCCAAAGGCCGTGACCTTTGCGGGCTCTTTTCTTGATTTTGTTTTCGTAATTGTCTTTTGTTTTTTTTTCTTTTTTTTTTTTTTGAATAATGACGAGGAGTAGAAAATCTACTCAATAGTCCTAAGGAGCTTGCGCACAACGATTATCCCATGTAACAAAGGATGAATTAATCAGGGAGTAATTAGTAGCAAAAATGGAAATGATCATCTTGTAGATATTTGCACCGTAGGTCATATGGTGTGTGAATAAGACAGGAAGCATCGATTTGGAATGGATAGTGTAATGGTATGAGGACTTGAGTATGACTTTAATCAACTGGACAAATATGAACATCAGGGAACATTTTTGAAACAAATTTGAAAATATGAGGTTCAAAAGCTGTCCAATATTCAAGGTGTCTGTGGAACCATTTGAAATAATTAATATACCCAGTAGGCATAACGATGAGAACTGAATGATTGTTGACATCTTGAACAAGCGTTTGATAAGCTTTAATGAGTTTGAGATAACTATAAAATGATATTTCAGAGGAATTATACCAGTCTTGATAATCGATGAAGATAGCACTTTCATTGTATCGTGGTCCATAGAACGATGTATAGTAGAGTTCATGATCACAAAGATAAAATAGGAGTGGTTCATGTGGAAAATTTGGTAATTGAATGGAATTGGAGTCATTGATTAGGTTTTTACCTTTGTCGTTATTGTCCATGGTGAGATATGCATGAAAATGTTTTGATAGTTCAGAAGAAAATATTTGCGTGGACGATGAAGGATGTTGAATTGAGATGTTTGAAGTGTTGATGGCTGAAAATAAATTATGGTTGTTAGAATAGAGAAAATGCTGTGTCAAGGTGTTGAAAACTTGTTTTGCTCAAGAACCTTTTGAAAAAATAGTTTTGGAAATATTTTACTCCGCATTGAATGGCTGTAGGTTAGATGATTTGATATTGGCCTATGCAGGTATTGAGTATTCTAAGATTGGTTTGCCAATAGTCTATAGTTTTTTCTAAATCATGATGCTGGCAAGCTAATTGATGATACTTATGTAACCATTTTGTATAAAAGTCTTTGAAATCTATTGAAGTTATATGATTGCGTAAGCTAATGGTTAATTCTTCTAGTTGTTTATTTATTTCTTGCAATTCCTTTTGATCATTATGGAATCGTTGAATGAGGTCTCGTTGTTCTAATTTGTACCAATTTTGGATTATTACATTCAATTACATTAATTTGCTTTGTTATTGAAGCATTTTGTAATAAAGGTAAATCGTTTTGATAAATAGAATTGACAAATTTGAATGATATTATAGTTTTCATAATTTCCGTATGCACACATATCTGATCTACTTTAAATGGATAAATTTGAGTAAGGAAAGGAGTTCCAAGAATAACTTCTTGACTCATATCCTGTACTAAGATGAATGAATTTTTGAAACAATATCCTTAATTGCATATAGAAGCATTAGATAATTTATACTTAACTTGTAATGCCATACCATTAGTAGTATGGAGTCGTTCTTTTGTCCGTTCATAATATATT
>JAKOGI010004795.1:0-20496 GCA_029747015.1 Carnegiea gigantea | reverse complement strand
ATGAGTGTAGAAATACTAGTGATGGGTGCCCACCTTTGCAATTCATTTAGTTCGCAATAACAATGGAAATAAAAGTAATATAAAATTAAATTGCTCATTATTATCTGCATGTGGACTCCTTGCAATGATATGATCTATACATAGGTGTACACCTGCCAATCTGACCAAGACTTGGCTTGAAGCCGCACGGGTAAATAATGGGCTGACGCCCTATAGATGATGATAGTCAGGGTCATAAGTTAAACGACAAATCACTGTATAAACTGATTCATTGATAACTCATTAAGAGTTGTAACTTGGAAAACATGTTCTGCTTTCTGAAGATACAGGCAATGGACGTACCTTGAGTCTTTAAACATGTCATCTGACTTGATAAATGTCGTCTGTTTCATAGATATCATCTGACTTGACAAATATGTTATGACTTGATAACACTTATGCACCAAGGGGAACGATAATTGGGCCTCGACTCTGTTCCATAAATATTATTGTAGGTATGTGTAGTCGTTGAATGATCCTTACTCACATAACTGAGTAAGTAAAAGTATGTGTAATAGATATTGAGTAATTAAATTGTACACATAACTTGGGTAATTCAATATAACTTCAAAACTGAATTAATGAAAGTAATTAAATCCGATATAAAGTAAATGAAAGTGAAATAGACCACAATGAGATAAATGAGATATATCTTCGTTCAAAGAGCATAAACTTCAATAACTTGGTCTGATAAATATAGTTTCTGAGTCAAAAATTCTCCCCACTTTCCATATTTCTTTCATAAGTCCATTAAATACAGTTTTTCACCCAAAATAGATTATTGATCCCAATGAAAATGATTAAACTATCCAAACTTGGTACTTTCTTTGTAAGCTTTCAACTTCCCAAACTTGGTAGTTTGTTTGTAATATCCATAAATGATTCAAAAATCATAATTGAGCTCCCAAAATGCATGTTTCTCTTCTCTTCTCTCATAAATCGAGCTAAAAATCCCAATAAAATCCGTGAATATTTGTTTCATAGCTAATATTTTAGTAAAGGAAAAGTAAGAGCATAACAGGGCCTTAGAAAGAATGATTCGTAACTTAATCTCCCGATCTCCAATTGAGACCCAATACCCTAATATCAAAAGATTAAGAAGTGCTGAAAGACTTTCATTCAGAACACCAAGTAGGATTCCCACCATAGGGCTCCCAAAAAGGGGCTAGAACATAAGTACACCAGTTTTGGTCTAACCTGCACAGTTCTGGTAAAAGAACCATAACTTTATCTACAAAACTTAGATTAAGGCAATTTAAAAGGAAAGCTAACACATTTATTTATCTATCCACCAAAAATCACAATTTTTGGCTGAGCTGATTGTTACCAGTTTAATCTCAAAGTCACCCCTATTTTCTGCTACTTCCAACCCTCACTGTTTTTGCGTTTTCCTCTTTTTTTCACATAAATCCTCACTTGAAATCATTCCTTAAACTCATGTAACAAAGTTTTGGTCCTTCCCATTACCATTCAAGACCATCGCACTCAATTTCACTCAAAATCATATACAACAAAGATCATCTCTCAATCAAATATACACTAATAACATGCTTGCTATTAAAGGAAGGCTAAACCTTGCTCAATCATTAAAACCCTAGTTTGTGGCCAACTTGGAGTCACCTTCAACTCATCCAAAACCATCCAAAACTACAACAACTCCATCATAATCATTAGTAATGCTAAAGATCACTAAATCAAATACAAATCAATCCATAAACTTGGTTTTAACTTAAGCTTGCATGAACATGATCAACTTAAACCTTTACTTACTATCTAACTTATCTATCAACTGAAACATCCAAAGTAACTCTTATTTATATCAAAACAACATGATCAACCACAACAACAACAAGAACAAGATCAAAACCAAGATACAAGCAAAATCAACAAGATAGGGTTAGGGTGTTACTCACTTTGACGGTTGAAAAGGAGGTATAACTGCTGTTGGATGTTTGTGAGAGTATGTGGGGTGGCTAGGGTGGTTGTGGGTGGCTACCTGGTGGCCCAGGGATGGTGGCAAGTGGTTGATGTGATGGCTGGCAGCAATAACCAGAGAAGGCAGCCCAGTAGAGAGGGAGAGGAAGAGAGAGAAATGTCTTGAAACTCTAAGATTTACTTGGATGAAATGACTCAAAAATCACTTGGTTAAGATTTAATCCAGCAAAAGTAAGCTTAATCCAATAATGATTAGACATATGTAATGGTGATTTGTCAAATAAGCGAGAGTAATGCTTATTAGGCCGAAATAGGGCCTAAATGAGTTTTGGTCCGAAAATTTATTTTACGTAATTGAAATTGTTCATAGCTCGAAGTTACATTTTTTCAGAGGTAATAATAATAATAATAATAATAATAATAATAATAATAATAATAATAATAATAATAATAATAATGGACTCTCAAGTTATAATTATCGAGGCCTACTATTGATTCACCTGAAATTTTACGATAATTGAAACCCGAAGTGCAAAGTGGGACCCAACAAATTGTCATTTGCTAAGTAAATAAATTGGGTATATTTGAATTAATACACATGATTTGGTTAAATAAATAACCATGAAAATAAAGACGATTTAAATAAATATGAGTTAGGGTCGGAATATTACATCCTTCCTCCCTTAAAGAGTCTCGTTCTCGAAACTTATGAGTTTTGTGACAATATACACTGATATCACAAATAAATGTGGATATTTGGCTTTCATCTCTTTCTAGGTTTCCCCAAGTGGCTTTTGAGGAGATATGATTGCCCAAAGTACTTTTTGCCTCATCTAAAACTATGATTGTCTCCTACTTTTATCGACATAACTCTTTTGTCGGCCTTACCTCACCTTAACATGTTCTTGAATTTCTTTCGTAATACTTGCTTGGATTAACTCTATTCCAATACCCAATGCTTCTTCTGGCATGCTGCAATAAGTTCCGACATTGCTTAAGATTATACTCTTATCAAAATGCCCTCATTTAGTGTTCTCGAGGCATTAGCTGTTCTCTCCTCATTCGACTAATCAAAGGCCTGCTCCAATTCCACATTGGACAATAAAATGAATTTCGCCAGGAATGAAAATGGGAGAATTGGCAGTCAAGCAAGTCATTAAGTCTAAAAGAAATAAACAATGAGATTAGAAAAGATTGATGAAAGCGGGATTATCATGAGGTGGTTGAAATAAAATAACCAGAATGTTGAAATATAATGCCAAATGAATCATGGTTGATAAATATGGATCATAAAGGATCCAATAGATAGTCAACCAAGGGGAAAGATGGCTCAATGACCCTCGGGTTTAGCAAAAGCAAGATGGCAAGATGGTAACTTTCTAGCCTTAATTGTCAGGTTCAGTGCACTAGATAGATGGGAAAAGCAACGCCTGATAAGTAGATAGATAGATTTGGTAAGTAAAATGCAATAGATATATAAATAGATTGGACAAGTTACGTTGGGAACGTGCCTTTGCTAAGTTAAGGTCAATTGGAGCGTAGCAATAAGATGGAATGAAGAATGCTGCAGCTCATTGATGAGGATGTAAAATATAAGTGTGAGAATTGAATTTAAAAGCGAGGAGAATAATTATATTATGAATTCAGAGCAAGTTTTACGACTGTATCATTATGAACAAATGAAATATCAGGTATAGGGATATTAAACGATATTGGATAAAATCAAATTGGAAAGATGAAACAAGCAGACAATTACAGGAACTACAATAAAAGAGCATTCTAGCAAATAAGCAGAAAATCAAATTGAGGCCATTTAAACAAATGGCCTAGATAAAGAGACGTGATAGACCAAGTGAGTGTCAATAGTAAAGGAATAATGCTCCTGAACAATCCAAGGTGACCGGGGCCGAAGTAAATCAATGACTGGAAGTAATGGGAGCATTGCTGGTGTGAGGTCTTAGTGACAAGTGCAGCTTCTTTCTATGCGTGGCAACTAAATCTTACTCATACCACCCATATAATGCCAAGTAGCACACCGCGAGCTACTGAATTACCGTCACAGGATTCCCTACCGTAATTGCATCTCATACTAACTCAGCCCAAAGATATACCAAGTTGCAAATGGCGTTCCCGCAATAGGTTTTAAACATCACTGTACTCAATATCATGTATGTTGATACACCTTAATGAAACTCTCAAATTTTGGAGCGAAACGGACCGAATTATGCTTAAAAATTGGCTAAAACCCAAGCGAAAAGCCTTACAATAGGTACTTAACATGAAAAATCACACGTCAGTAGCTGAAAGGCCACACGTTGGTGTTCATAATTGAACTGGTCACACGTCCGAAGTGCACAATTGTAAAAATTTAAACAAATGAGAGAAATGAAACATATAATACAACTCCCAGATAAATGAGAGCAGGCCTCACTAATAGTTCGCCCAAATGGTTCCACACTCCACTTTGTTAATGCTCAAATCTCAGGATATTACCAAGTGATTGAATCACCCAAATGGAAATGGTTCCTCCTTATATGCCCATACATGTGAGCTTATAGTCAATAGCACATTTAACTAGTCCAACATAACTCACACACACCTTAATAGCTAACTCATAAACACTTGATAGCTCACAGTGGCCCTTAAAACCTTAGCTCTGATACCAAATCTGTTTCGCCCCCAAAATGACAACGACATAATTTACGGAAAACTGCAGCGAAAGACATAATGATAGAAGGCACTACCGCCGTCCTGATAAGGACGAGGCTCACTGAAACCAATTAATCTTGCAACTCATGTTCACAATTACAACATCTATTAAACTGAAACACTCCAAGACCAAGGTCCATAATAGTTCAACTTCACTACAATCTACTTAATCATACCATGTGCTAACTCGGATTGCATGCTACGCAAGTATATTGAATATAGTCCCAACTTGACCTGAGGTCGATCCCAATATTCATGCTATGCTGGATCTACTGTGAGCATCTGATGACTTCCAAAAGAGCTTGCTAAATGGAGAAATATGTAATACTTTATCACCTAAAATGGAAAACATGAAAATAATTTGAAAATATGAGCTAAAACTTAGTACATGCATTCATGCAGTGTAAAATGAGCGTAGAAACACTGTTGATGCGTACCACCTTTGCAATTCATTTAGTTCACAATAACAATGAAAATTAAAGAAATATGAAACCGAATTGCTCATTATTGTCTGGATGTGAACTCCTTGCAATGATATGATCTATATATAGATGTACACCTGCCAATCGGACACCGACTTGGCTTGAGGCCGCACAGGTAAATGATGGGCTGACGTCCTATAAATGATAACTGACGGGGTCACAAGTTAAATAACAAATCCCTGTATAAACTAATTCATTGATAAGTTCATTAAGAGTTGTAACTTGATAAACATGTTCTGCTTTTTGATGATACAGGCAATAGACGTACCTTGAGTCTTCAAAAATGTCATCTGACTTAATAAATGTCATTTGTTTCATAAATGTTATCTGACTTGACAAATATGTTCTAACTTGATAACACTTATGCTTAATGGGAATCGATGACTAGGCCTCGACTTTGTTTCATAAATATCATTGTAGGTATGTGTAGTCAGTTAATGATCCTTACTCACACAATTGAGTAAGTAAAAGTATATGTAATAGAGATTGAGTAATTAAATGGTATACATAACTTGGGTATTTCAATATAACTTCAAAACTGAATAAATGAAAGTAATTAAATCTGATATAAAGTAAATGAAAATAAAATAGACCGCAATGAGATAAATGAGATTACAAAGGAAAAGGCCTTGATGCTGACAAATGGGAGAATAGTTTTGGCCTTTCCTAAAATAGGTTGCTGATACGGGTTTAAGACTCACTGATGTATAGCTTGGCTGAAGATAACAGCGAGTACACTAGATTGGCTTGATAAATACATTTGATACATTACGAATTGAGTAAGTAATAGAGGTTTGACGCCAAGAGAGATATATCTTGATTCAAAAGAGCATAGACTGCAATAACTTGGTCTGATAAATATGGTTTCTTGGTCAAAAATTCTCTCCACTTTTCATATTTCATTCACAAGTCTATTAAATACAGTTTTTCACCCCCAATAGATTATTGATCCCAATGAAAACTATTAAACTCCCCAAACTTGGTACTTTCTTTCTAAGATGTCAACTTCCCAAACTTGGTATTTTTTTTAATAATATCCATAAGTGATTCAAAAATCATAATTAAGCTCCCAAAATGCATGTTTCTCTTCTTTTCTCTGATAAATTGAGCTAAAAATCCCAGTAAAATCCATGAATATTTATTTCATAGCAAATATTTTAGTAAAGGAAAAGTAAGAGCATAATAGGGGCTTAAAAAGAATGACTCATAACTTAGTTTTCTGAAGTCCAATTGGACCCAATACCCAATATCGAAAGCTTAAGAAGTCCTAAAGAACTTTCACTTAGAACACTAAGCACGATTACTACCATAGGGTTCCCAAGGTGGGGCTAGAACATAAGTATGCCAGTTTTAGTCGAACCTGTATAGTTCTGGTAAAACAACCATAACTTTGTCCACCGAACTCGGATTAAGGTGATTTAAAAGGAATTTAAAAGCTAATACACTGATTTATCTACCCATCAAAAATCATAATATTTGGTTGGGCCGATCATTACCAGTTCACTCTCAAATTCACCCCTGTTTTCTGCCACATCTAGCCCTCACTGTTTTTGCTTTCTCTTCTTTTTTTTCACATAAATCCTCACTTGAAATCATTCCTTAAATTCATGTAACAAAGTTTTGGTCCTTCCCATCACCATCCAAAACCATCACACTCAATTTCACCTCAAAGTCATATACATCAAAGATCATTTCTCAATCAAATATGCACTAATAACATGCTTGCTATTAAAGGAAGGTTAAACCTTGCTCAATCATTAAAACCCTAGTTTGTGGCCAACTTGGACTCACCTTCAACTCATCCAAAACCATCCAAAACTACAACAATTCCATCATCATCATTAATAATGCTAAAGATCACCAAATCAAATGCAAATGAATCCATAAACTTGGTTTTAACTTAAGCTTACATGAACATGATCAACCTCAACCTTTACTTACTATCCAACTTATCCATCAATTAAAACATCCAAAGTAACTCTTATTTCTATCAAAACAACATGATCAACCACCAAAAACAACAAGAACAAGAATCAAAACGAAGATATAAGCAAAATCAACAAGAGAGGGTTAGGGTGTTACTCACTTTGATGCTTGAGAAAGAGGTATAAGTGGGGCTGGATGTTTGTGGGAGTATGGGGGTGGCTAGGGTGGCTGTGGGTGGCTGCCTAGTGGCCAAGGGATGATGGCAAGTGGCTGATGTGGTGGCTGGCAGCAACAACCAGAGAAGGCAGCCTAGTAGAGAGGGAGAGGAAGAGAGAGAAAGGGTCTTGAAACTTTGAGATTGACTTAGATGAAACGACTCTAAAATCAGTTGGTTAATATTTACTCTAGCAAAAATAAGCTTAATCCAATAATGATTAGACAAATGTAATGGTGATTTGTCAAATAAATAAGAGTAATGCTTGTTGGGTCAAAATCGGGCCTAAATGAGTTTTGGTCTGAAAATTCACTTTACGCGATTGAAATTGTTCATAGCTCGAAGTAATTATTTTATTCGAGATCATAAAATAATAATAATAATAATAATAATAATAATAATAATAATAATAATAATAATAATAATAATAATAATGATGAATTCTTAAATTATAATTATCGAGACCTACTATCGATTCACCTGAAATTTTAAGATATTTGAAACCCGAAGTACAAAGTGGGACCCAGCAAATTGTAATTTTCTAAATAAATAAATTGGGTGCATTTGAACTAATAAACATGATTTGGTTAAATAAATAATCATGAAAATAAAGATGATTTAAATAAAAATGGGTTAGGGTCGGGATATTGCAGCTTTCCTCCCTTAAAGAGTTTCATCCTCGAAACTCATGAGTTTTGTAAAAATATGCACTGATATCACAAATAAATTTGGATATTTGGCTTTTATCTTTTTCTGGGTTTCCCCAAGTGGCTTTTGAGGAGGTATGATTGCCCAAAGTACTTTTTGCCTCATCTAAAACTATGATTGTCTCCTACTTTTGACGACATAACTCTTTCATCGGCCTTATCTCAACCTAACATGTCCTTGAATTTCTATCGTAACACTTGCTTGGATTAACTCTATTTTTACACCCAATGCTTCCTTTGGCTTGCTACAATAAGACCCGACATTGCTCAAGATTATACTATTACCAAAATGTCCTCATTTAGTGTTCTGAAGGCATCACCTGTCCTCCCCTCATCCGATTAATCAAAGGCCTGCTCTAATTCCACATTGGACAATAAGATGAATATCGCCAAGAATAAAAATGAGAGAATTGGTTGTCAAGCAAGTTATTAAGTCTAAAAGAAATAAACAATGAGATTAGAAAAGATTGATAAAAGGGGGATTATCATGAGGTGGTTGAAATAAAATAACCAAAATGTTGAAATATAATGGCAAATGAATCATGGTTGATAAATATGGATCATAAAGGATCCAACATATAGTCAACCAAGGGGAAATATGGCTCGATGGCACTCGGGTTTAGCAAAAGCAAGATGGCAAGATGGCAACTTTCTAACCTCAATTGTCTGGTTTAGTGCACTAGATAGATGAGAAAACCAATCTCCGATAAGTAGATAGATAGATTGGATAAGTAAAATGCAATAGATATACAAATAGATTGGACAAGTTACATTAGGAACGTGCCTTTGCTCAGATAAAGTCAATTAGAGCGTAGCAACAAGATGGAATGGAGAATGCTGAAGTTTATTGATGAGGATGTAAAATATAAGAGTGAAATTGAATTTAAAAGCAATAAGAATAATTATATTATGAATTCAGTGCAAGTTATACGAGCGTATCATTATGAACAAATGTAATATCGGGTATAGGGATATTAAATGATATTGGACAAAATCAAATTAGAAAGAGGAAACAAGCAGACAATTACCGGAACTACTATATAAGAGCATTCTTACAAACAAGCAGAAAATCAAATTGAAGCTATTTAAACAAATGGCCTAGATAAAGAGATGTTATAGACCAAGTGAGTTTTTATAGCAAATGAATAGTGCCCCTGAACAATACAAGCTGACTAGGGCCGAAGTAAATCAATGACTGGAAGTAATAGGAGCATTGCTGGTGTAAGGTCTTCGTGATAAAAGTAGCCTCTTTCTATGCATGGTAACTAAATCTTGCTCATACCACCCATATAGTGCCCAGTAGCACACCGCAAGCTACTTAATTGCCGTCACAGGATTCCCTACAGTAATTCCATCTCATACTTATTCAACCCAAAGATATACCAAGTTGCAAATGGCATTCTCGCAATAGGTTTTAAGCATCACTGTACTCAATATCCTGCATGTTAATACACCTCAATGAAAGTCTCAAACTCTGCAGCGAAACGGTCAGAGTTCCGCCTAAAAACTAGCTAAAACCCTGACTTAAAGCCTTACAAAAGGTACTTAACATGAAAAATCACACTTCAATAGCTCAATGGCCATACGTTGGAGTTCACAACTCAACTGATCACACACCCGGAGTGCACAATTGCAAAAATTTAAATAAATGAGAGAAATGAAACATACAATACAACTCCTAGACAAATGAGAGCAGGCCTCACTAACAGGTCTCCCAAATGATTCCACACTCCACTTTGCTAATGCTCGAATCTCAGGATATTACCAAGTGATTGTATCACTCAAATGGAAATGGTTCCTCCTTATATGTCTGTACATATGAACTTATAGTCAATAGCACATTTAACTGGTCCAACATAACTCACACACACCTTAATAGCTAACTCATAAACACTTGATAGCTCACAGTGACCCTTAAAACTTAGCTCTAATACCAAATCTGTATCGGCCCTAAAATGACATGATTTATGGAAAACTGCAGTAGAAGACTTAATGATAGAAGGCACTATCGTCGTCCTAATAAGGACGGGGCCCACGAAAACCATTTAATCTTACAACTCATGTTCACAATCACAATAGCTACTAAACTGAAACACTCCAAGACCAAAGTCCATAATAGTTCAACTTCAATACAATCGACTTAATCATACCATGTGCTAACTCATACTTCACACTACGTAAGTACATTGAATATAGACCCAACTTGACCCTGAGATCGATCCTAACATTCATGCTATGTTGAATCCACTTTGAGCATCTGATGACTTCCAAAAGGGCTTGCTAAATTAAGAAACACGTAATACTTCGTCACCTAAAATGAAAAACATGAAAATAATTCAAAAATGTAAGCTAAAACTCAGTACATACATTCCTGTATTGTAAAATGAGCACAGAAGTACTATTGATGGGTACCTGCCTTCTGCAATTCATTTAGTTCGTAATAATAGTGAACATCAAAGTAATATGAAATTGAATTGCTCATTATTATCTAGATGTGAACCCCTTGCAATGATACGATCTATACATAGGTGTACATCTACCAATCTGATCAAGACTTGGCTTGAAGTCATGCGGGTAAATGATGGGCTGACGCCCCATAGATAATAACTAACCGGGTCACAAGGTAAATGGCAAACCACTGTATAAATTGATTCATTGATAAAGTCATTAAGAGTTATAACTTCGCAAACATGTTCTGCTTTCTGAAGATACAGACAATGGACATACCTTGAGTCTTTAAAAATATCATCTGACTTGATAAATGTCATCTGTTTCATAAATGTCATCAGACTTGACAAATATATTCTGACTTGATAATACTTATGCGTAATGGGAAACGATAACTAGGCCTCAACTCTATTTCATAAATGTCATTGTAGGTATGTGTAGTAAGTAAATGATCCTTACTCACCTAATTGAGTAAGTAAAAGTATGTGTAAGAGAGATTGAGTACTTAACTGGTATGCATAACTTGGATATTTCAATGTAGCTTTAAAACTGAATTAATGAAAATAATTAAATCCGATATAATGTAAATGAAAGTAAAGTTGACCACAATGAGATAAATGAGATTACAAAGGAAAAGGCCTTGATGGTGACAAATGGGAGAGTGGTTTTGGCCTTTTCTGAAATAGGTTGCTGATACTGGTTTAAGACTCACTGATGTATAGCTTGGCTGAAGATAACAGCGAGTACAATAGATTTGCTTGATAAATGCATTTGATACATCATGAATTGAGTAAGTAATAGAGATTTGAGGCCAAGAGATATATATCTTGGTTCAAAAGCGCATAAACTGTAACAACTTGGTCTGATAAATATGGTTTCTGAGTGAAAAATTCTCCCCACTTTCCTTGTTTCATTTAAAAGTCCATTAAATGCAGTTTTTCACCCCAAATAGATTATTTGATCCCAATGAAAACTATTAAACTCCCCAAACTTGGTACTTTCTTTTTAAGCTTTCAACTTCCCAAACTTGGTACTTTCTTTATAATATCCATAAGAGATTCAAAAATCATAATTAAGCTCCCAAAATGCATGTTTCTCTTCCGTTCTCTCATAAATTGAACTAAAAATCCCAATACATTCCATGAAAATTTATTTCATAGCTAATATTTTAGTAAAGGAAAAGTAAGAGCCTAATAGGTGCTTAGAAAGAATGACTCGTAACTTAGTCTCCCAATCTCCAATTGAGACCCAATATCCCAATATCGACAGATTAAGAAGCCCCGAAACACTTTTATACTATGAATTCAGAGCAAGTTATACGATCGTATCATTATGAACAAATGAAATATCTGGTATAGGGATATTAAACGATATTGGTTAAAATCAAATTGGAAAGATGAAACAAGCAGACAATTACAGAAACTACTATAAAAGAGGATTCTTGCAAACAAGCAGAAAATCAAATTGAAGCCATTCAAACAAATGGTGTAGATAAAGAGATGTTATAGACCAAGTCAGTGCCAATAGCAAAGGAATAATGCCCCTCAACAATCCAAGGTGATTAGGACCGAAGTAAATCAATGACTGGAAGTAATGAGAGCATTGCTGGCATAAGGTCATAGTGACAAGAGCAGCTTCATTTTATACATGGCAACTAAATCTTACTCATACCACCCATACAGTGCCAAGTAGGACATCGCAAGCTACTGAATTACCGTCATAGGGTTCCCTACAGTAATTCCATCTCATACTGATTCAACCCAAAGATATACCAAGTTATAAATGGCATTCCCGCAATAGCTTTTGAATATCACTGTACTCAACATCATGTATGTTAATGCACCTCAATGAAACCCTCAAATTCTGGAGCGAAACGGATAGAGTTCGTCCCAAAAACTTGCTAAAACCCAGGCTTAAAGCCTTACAATAGGCACTTAACATGAAAAATCACAATTCAATAGCTCAAGAGCCACACGCTGGAGTTGATAACTCAATTGGTCACACACCCGGAATGCACAATAGCAAAAATTTAAACAAATAAGAGAAATGAAACATACAATACAACTCCCAGATAAATAAGAGCAGGCCTCACTAACAGGTCACCCAAATGGTTGCACACTCCACTTTGCTAATGCTCGAATCTCAGGATATTACCAAATGATTAAATCACCCAAATGGAAATGGTTCCCCCTTATATATCCATGCATATGAACTTATAGTCAATAGCACATTTAATGGGTCTCACATAACTCATACACACCTTAAAAATACCCATGAGATGAATGTATGTCTACGAATGTTTGATCTTGCCCATATAAGCTTTGCCCAGGCAACTTTGCCTATGCCCTCCATTTGCCATTTGTATCCATAAGCAACCTTGTAGTGTGGTTCCCCTTGCCACTCCCATGTGGTAGGGTTGGTGCATCCTATTTTGAACGTCTCCTTTATTCTACATGTCTTTTTCCAATGGCAACTTTAGTCTAGTATAGGGTGTAGTCGCACCATGAAACCTCCTTTATATATCTTCCATGGACCCATTTCACCCATAGTAGGTCCTTTTTCCTTGTAATTGTCCATGTTAATTTTTCTACTGTGCCTTTATTCCATGCTGTATAATCTTTAATTCCCAGCCCTCCTTGAGCTTTAGGCCTACAAAGTTGCTACCATGAGATGTATGGGACTCTTTCGTAATTTTCAAATCCACTCCATAGGTAGTTCCTACATAATTGTGTGATCTTCTTAGTCACTTCATTAGGAAGTGGGAAAATGGATGCCCAGTAGTTAAACATGTCAAACACCACACTATTGATCAACCTTGCTCTTCCTGCAAAAGATAGGCTTCTTGTAGCCCATGTGTGGACTCTTGCTGTGATTTTCTCCACCAAACTTCTACACTCAATCTTTGTAAGTCTACTTGCAGTTATAAGAACCCTAGATATTTCAAGGGGAAACTACTTTCCTAAAGCCAAGTGATTTGCAGGCATTGCTGTTGCAGGTTTAAATGGCAGCCTCCAAACACCATTTTTGACTTCTACATATTAGCTTTTAGCACTGCATACTCATTGAAGGATTAAAGGGCCTTCATGAGATGTTGTAGTGAGACTATGTCAGCTTTGCAGAACAGCATTAAATCATCTGCAAACATGAGGTGTGTGAAGCCTAAACTTTTGCATTTTGGTGGAATTTGAAACCAGGTTGTTTGCTTGCTACTTTCAGTAACCTGGACAGGTAGTCCATTGAGATCACAAATAAAAGGAGTGATAGGGGATCTCCCTATCTGAGCCCTTTCCCTCCTTTAAAGCTCTCACTATCTTGGCTATTAAGGCGAACTGAGAAGTGGACTGAAGTCACACAAGCAATTATCCATTTCGTGAAGATCATGGGAAACTTCAAAGCTATGAGTAATTCCTTGAGGAAGTCCCAATGAACAGAATCAAATGCTTTTTGTAGATCAATCTTCAGAATACACCTTGGGGAGATGTTTGACCTTTGATAGCCTCTAGCTAAATCTTGACATATGAGCACGTTATAAAGTAACTCTTTGCCCCTTACAAAAGCACCTTGACTCCGGTCTATCACAGAAGGTAAGACCTCTTTAATCCTTGAACAAAGTAGCTTGGAGAGGGTTTTATAGATAACATTACTGTAAGATATAGGCCTAAACTCTGTTGTACCTTGAGGGTTAGGTACCTTTGGCAACATAACTAGCTTTGTTGCACTAATGTAACCTGGCATGACCTTTATGCTAAAAAACTCCTTTATCGCTGAGCATATTAAGGGTCCCATTTTGGACCATGTGGCTTTGTAAAAGCCACTATTAAATCCATCTGGGTTAGGGGACTTGATATTTGGAATTGAAAAGATGGCTTCCTTAATCTCAGTATCTGTAAAGTTCTTACACATGTGGATTTGTTAATCTTGAGATAAGACAAGACCTTGGTGAATTACTTCCAAGCTGATGTTTTCCCTGGGCTTGGGTTGTTTCCCAAGCAGTTGCTTGTAAAATTAACACATGGTCTGCCCCACTTGGTCAAATCCTTCCACTAAAACCCCTTTCTCATCCATCATAGCGTAGATGGAGGAGGCTAGTTTTCTTTGCTTTGCTTTTCCATAGAATAACCTTGTATTATCATCTCCATGCTTGATCCATTCCATCTTGCTTTGTTACTGCATTAAAGCCATGCTAGATGATAGTATGTCAATATATCTATCTCTAAGCTCCTTTTCTTGCTGAATAAGTCGGGTGTTTCCAGGGTCAATTTGGAGTTTTAGCTGAGTGCCTGTTAGGTCCCACCTTTTCCTGTCTTGCTAAGCTCTTAAATCTACAAAATTATCCCAGTTAAGCTTGCTTAGAAGATACCTTAGTTTAGCTAGGACATCCCTTAGCTGTAATGAAGGATTGACTACCTTTGAGGATGAAAAGGCTGATTCCACAATCTGGCTAAACTCCCTATGCTTACACCACATCTCACAAAATAGGAATTTGGCCCTTGGCCTAGATGATTTTGGGAATTTCAACAACATAGGAGAGTGGTCTAACAATCCTTTAGCTAGACAATGATTCTGTACGTAGTCAAAAGCGGCATACCAATGAAGATTGATCAAGGCCCTATCAATCCTGCCCCAGACAGTTTTATTAGTTCAAGAGTAGTATGCTCTAGTCCATCTCATTTCCTGCAGCTCTCCTTATTCTATAAAATCTGCCAGCTCCCTTACTTCAGAGTCTTGTACCTCATTTCCTACCATTCTATCTTCTTTGCAAAGCACTAAGTTGAAACCATATATATATATATATATATATATATATATATATATATTATATATATATAGATATAATATATATATATATATACATATATATATATATAATATATATATATATATATGTATGTAAGCATATGTATGTATACATATGTGCATGTATATATATGTGGGCATGCGTATATGTATATATATTTATGTATACATATATATATATATATATATATATATATATATATATATATATATATATCTGTGTGTATGTACATGTATATATGCATGTATATATCTATATATGTACCCATATGTATATCTGAATACATATATATATATATATATATATATATATATTCATATAGAAATACACAAATATATCAGACACACATTCACACAACCACCACCAGATATCTATATTTATATTATATATAAGATCCTACAATATATATATATATATATATATATATATTATATATATATCTATTATATATATCTATCACAATATATACCTTATAGGTATGTATGCATGTGTGTGTAATACACAACACAAACCCCCACACATATAAAGACACTATATATATATATATATATATATATATATATATATATATATATATATATAATACACATATATATATATATATATATATATATATATATATATATATATATATATATATATATATATTGTGAGGCCCGCATTTCTATTGTACTTGCTTATCAAATATTATGCCTGTTGGGTTGGAAAATTTTATTTTATTATCCGCCAACCTACAACTACCATATCGGCCAAGTTATTGATCTATTTAATTTTTGATCCCCAAAAATAAATTGTCTGAAGTTGTATAAGTTGAATAGCCTTCGATTTCTTGAAGCTCCAACCAAAGCGAATACGATTAGATTGTTGAACCCTGGTAACAGTTCTGTAATTAACTAAATCGAGCTTTAATATAATCAAGGGCGAGTAAGTCGACAGACGATTATATTAACGATTTCGGTTTAGGACAAGGGACCCGAGAATTCGACCAATAGCATCAGGTGATCTACTACCTTTTAGCAACCAAAAAAAAAAGGAAAAAGGGGGGGTTCACGCGTGAAACCCCCTCCCGAGCCCTCTCTCTCTCCTCTTCTTCTTCTTCCCGTTCCCCTGCTCTGCTTCCCCTGTCCTCCTTCGCCTCTTTCGCTTCCGGCCACGCACGCCGTCGTCGGTCGCCGGCCTTGAGCCAGTCGCCCCCCTGAGAGCCTGCCTCTCCTTCCCCCTCTGCGTGACCCCGACCCCCATGGCCTTCCCTTTCTTCTTCTTCTTCCCGCGATGATCCTAAGTCCTAAACCCTAGCCCTGCTGCCTGTTCTTCTTCGTTCTGCTACCGCGAACCCAACTAACCCAGGTGTCGGTGGCCTGATTCCGTGCGGTGGGACGAGAACTAGCCACGGTTGGGCTGATTTTGGCGAAAGACCGGCCGAACACCGGCGAATTCGGCGCATGCACGGTGAGATTCGAACACTCTTGCCTCTATAAATTGAATCCTTGGTTTAATTCCCTTCAATTCATGCTAGTTGTGCTTAACTTCTCAAAAATTACAAGTTAGGGTTTTAGGTTTGGAAGTGGTCGAGCCTTGCGCGAAGAGTAGAGGGGATACTTAGCTTTGGGAGTTCGAAATTAGCTTCAATCCAGTCAGTTTGCACGCCTACAGCTTGAATTCGAGGTGGGTGGACCTTTAATCCCTCCTATTTTAAGGATTTTGAATGATAGTTATATGAATCAGTTTACTGAATTGGTAGATTGGATTGTTACTGTATGAATTCGATTATATGTGTGGACAAGCGAATGAATTAAACACTGCGATACTAGGGCAGAACCAATATATTCTTGAAAGGTTGTTAGATGCTTGAAAATGGAGTTTTCGATGAATCTAGCTTACATTATTGCTAATCATAGTATTTAAGTTAGAAACAAAGTTGTTTTTATGATTTAGCAACCCTATTACGTTTATATGAAGCTTTCAAGTTAGAATCGAAGTCGTTTTATGATTAGGCAACCTTATTATGTTTATAAAGAGCCTTTTTAGTTAAAGACGAAGTCGCTTTACGAATTAGTAAACTTATTGTGTTTATGCGAAGCATTCAAGTTAGAAACTAAGTCGCTTTACGATTTAGTAAACGTATTACGTTTATAAGAAACTTTTAAGTTTAAAGTGAAGTCGTTCTACAAGTTAATAAACGTATTACATTTATATGAAGCTTTTAAGTCAATAATGGAGTCGTTTTACAAACTAGCAAACGTTTTACATCTATAGGAAGTTCTTAAGTTAAAAACGAGGTCATTTTACAAGTTAGTAGACGTAATACGTTTATATGAAGCTTTAAAGTTAGGAATGAAATCGTTTTAAGACTTAACAAGCTTATTACGTTTTAAGAAGCTTTGAAGTTGCAAAGGAAGTCGATTTATGTGTTAATAGACTTATAACGTTTATGAGAAGCCTTAAGCTCCGCACTTAGTTTGAATTAAGCATTAATTAAACACGTTATGTTTCAAACAAGTTACGATTTACGATTTAGCATACATATTACATTTCAAGGAGGCTTTTAGCTAAAAAGCGAAGTCGTTTTATGAGTTAGCAATCGTTTTACGTTATTAAGAAGTTCTTGGGTTGAAAACGAGATCGTTTTACGATTTAGGAACCCTATTATATTTATACGAAGCATGTAAGTTGGAATTAAGTCGTTTTATGGTTTAATAAACCCTTCTATGTTTGTAAGAAGTTTTTTTAAGTTACTTACGAAACCGATTTACGTGTTAACAGATCTTATTTTATTTATAAGAAGCTTGTAAGTTCAGGACGAAGTCGTTTTACAAACTAACATACGTATTACGTTATTAAGAAGCTTTTAAGTTGAAAACGAAATCGTTTTACGGTTTAGTAAACTTATTACGTTCATACGAAGCATTCGAGTTAGAAAATAAGTCGTTTTACGATTTGGTAAATGTGTTACCTTTATAAGAAAACCTTGAAGTTTCAAGTAAAGTCGTTTTAAGTATTAACCAACTTATTGCCCTTTAGAGAAGCTTTTAAGTCTAAAAGGAGATCGTTTTATGAGTTAATTAACGTATTACGTTTATACGAAGCTTCTAAATTAGAAACGAAGTCGTTTTACGAATTCGTAAACGTATTTTACAAGTTAGTTTATACGTTAGCAAATTTAATTCGATTATGAAAAGCTTTTAAACCATTCACGAAATCGATTTATAAGATTAGTAAACTTGGCTTGTATCACGTTCATCGCTTGTGTTTGAAGGATTACAATGAGCGTCAAAAAGGGCAACTGAAGGTGATTATTTACGAAGCCTACCTTTCAAGTGCATGCTAGTAACTACCAAGTTTTGAATCGTAAGTTAGTACACTCACCATGTTTCTAAGAGGCCTTTCTTGTTATTCGCCTAAAGCTAAAGTCGTAAGGAAAATTATGTTTTCATGTTTTAAGTTCATAAAACTTATATATGAATACGTATAAGTATGGTTGTCTACGAAGTATGTATGTATATTATGTTTTTGTGTTTTAAGTTCATAAAACCTATATATGAATACGTATAAGCATGTTTATCTACTAAGAATGTATGTATATGAATTTCATAAGTTCCTAAGACGTATATATGAACCAATATGAGTATGTATGTGAACGTATGGTTATGCTTATGTCTATGTGTACGTAAAGGAGCTACTCTAGAAACTTTAAGCTTAAGTCTGAGACCCAGGGATGGTGGGCTTAGTTCCCGCCTGGTATCACATATGTTACGTTATGATAGATTCAGGGATGGTGGTTTGATTCCCGCCTGAAGTCTAAGTATGAAATTACGTCTCAGCATAGTATGATGTCTGTCCGGATAGGCGTATGTTGCCGCTCGAGTTTGGCCGACTCGGGATGGCAGTAACAAAGTACCTCTAAGAGTATAGTCTCCTCATTTACGTGATTATGTTACTATGTATGATTTTCGGTAAGTTAAACTTATGCGTAAAACCCTTTTATGCTATGTTTCCGGGTTTGCGTAACTTTATTATGTTAAGTCAACGCATTATGGTTTCTTCTAAAGTTAAGCCTTTTGGTATGATTACTCCTTCACTCGGTTTATGGTTCGAATATGATGTATTATGTGAAAGCTCTTCAACTAAAATGAATTACGAAAGGCTTGCGTAAGTTAAATTGTATTTTAAGTATGTTTTGGGAGAGAGGGTTTACTCACTGAGCGGTGGTTGCTCATCCCCATTACTTTTCCCCCTTTTCCCCAGATCTACAGGTATGTGACTGATGCGTGGAGTACAACAAGGATGGACTTGCTTGGTTTGATTGTGACGTATTTATGTAATATTGAATAAGTTGTAAGGTTATGTAATTATTTAACTTCTTGTAAAGTGTATGAAAAATAGAAAGCTCTGTATACTCCGGGCGTGTGGCCCGTAGAGTTGTGAACTCCGGCGTGTAGCCGTTGAGATGTTGGTGTTATATAATACCATTATGTATTGCAGGGTTATTATGTAAGGCTTTAAGCCTGGGAAATGGTCAGTTTTTAGGGGAAACTCTGGCCGTTTTCCCCCAGAAAAATTGAGAAAATTCTAGCATTCCTAACCCTGGGGTTATACCCAAGGCCCAATTAGGTTATAGTGGCTTAAGTTTTAAACTTTGAATCTCTCTCTTATGTTATGTTTTAAATAGGTTTAAGCAAGTTGCCTTAACAGTCTTTCCCCAGGTGAAGGCTGTGGCGTGTAACACGACCCGCCTGAGGTCGGGGGTGTTACACACACACACACACACACACACATATATATATATGTATGTCTACATATAGATGTGTATGCGGAAATATATATATATATATATATATATATATATATATATATATATATATATATAGTATGTATATATATATATATATATATATATATATATATATATATATATATATATATATATATATATATATATATATATATATATATATATAGTATGTATATATATATATATATATATATATATATATATATATATATATATATATATATATATATATATATATATACATACACACATATATATATATATATATATATATATATATATATATATATATATATATATATAAATAAATACACACACACATGTATATACACGTACATACATACATAAGTATATATATACATATATATATATGTGTATATATATATATATATATATATATATATATATATATATATGTACATATATGTATTTGTATATATATATAT
>JAKOGI010004794.1:0-20497 GCA_029747015.1 Carnegiea gigantea | reverse complement strand
GAAATGGTAGGGAATGAGTTAAAGTTTCTAGATTGGGTTAGAAGTTTTGAATTGCACATCGGGACTAGAAGTTCGGACCTCTGAAAGAGGGCCCAGATTATAGCCCAATCTAAACCCTAGAGTAGGCTTGGATTGGGGGGACTTAAAAGCCTGGGTGATTCTCATAAATTTTTTTTTAGAAGCCAGAAAAAGACTTGTGGTGATTCATGGGGTCAGTCGATGATCCTTTAAGCTGTTATTGATAAGGCCCGTGACCGAGAGGGGTCAGGGCATTACACATGGTATCAGAGCCGACCCGCGACTGTGAGCTGCGCCAGTGGATGGAGAGCCCATGGGCAGTCACCTAGCGGGACAAAGATACTGGTTTTAGACCGCCGGTCAAGAGGACTTATAAGTCGGTCAGTTAGTGAGGCACAACGAGGACGTTGTGCGGTTTAAGTAGGGGGGATTGTAACACCTCGAGTGTGGCTTAAAAAGGATCGAAGTGGCTACTTATATCACCAAAGGTACACATTTCTTTTCAGGAAGCCCACTCTGAAGAACTCCACAGTTAAGCGTGCTTGTTGGGGAGCAATCTTGGGATGGTTGACCTAATGGGAAGTTGCCAAGGCTGCATATGAGCGAGGACAAAGAACGCCGGAAAGGCTTGTGGTGATTTGTGGGGCTAGTCGATAATCCTTTAAGCTGTTATTGGTAAGACCTGCGACCGAGAGGGGTTGGGCATTACACACTTTGTAACACCCCGAAACTCTAATTTCATTTCTTATTTACTAACCGTTATCCTACGTAGCAACGGAACCAAATTGGGGTGTTATCGTCGTATTTCCTTCTTGAAAATACCAGGCTGGATATCGAAATAACAATTAATACAAAAATCTTGAATAATATTTCAACCTCTACATTATTCTAAATTTAATAACATCTACTAATCGAGACAAATGTTTTTATTGACTTAACAACTAATTTGTGTCGTCTTGACTCATGCTTTCGGGCCTCGCTCTACTTTCCGTTCCCTAGTCCCATGCACAACTATTTCACCCGAAAGCAAAACATTTTATAAAAGTGAGATAAACTCAGTAAACAATCACCCCTAACAGTCAACTACGCATACAAATTCATTTGAAAACATTTTAAGGGATAGGGGAAAAATGGCAAGACTCCCAAGACACATTTATCATCAACACAGCCTTTCCTGGTTACCAGCTCCCAGAGATGCAACTCCTAACTTATGGCGCAACACAACATTCAGTTTTTAGGGGAGCGACCCCACTGGGTCTCATGGCCAGCGCATCAATTCAACGCAGCTGCTTAAATCATCCTGGCCTACTGTTACTCAGACGGTTACCGCTTAACCATTTCCTGCCTACCACCATTACCGCTAACCTGGCCCATATCCCAACAGGGCACGTAGTCGCTCACATGCATGCACTAGTATCCCGGGGAAGGCAAGTGGCCTTCAGTCAACACAATCAGTTCAGGTCTCACCCAGCTCAACCTTTATAATTACTGTCACACTTCTCTACCTTAAAGGTCGATTTATCATGCCAGGTTCATTCAGTTTCAGCCCACCCCCCCAATGACATTTCTACAACAATAAACTTTAAGCTCCTAACATAACCTTACCTAGCCTCAATTCCACAAACATAACACACCAGGAAAATTCTGTTGCACAGTCACATTTAGTTAACTCATCCTATTATTTCGCTCAAACGGCAAACAAAACAGTTCTTACCATGTTCAAAGCACACATGATTTTAACAGCTTGGGGAAGAGTTAGGGCATGATTGTTAGCTGGATACCGTACAAGTTACGAGCTCGGTTACTATTCAGAACTTACTGCTCCGCACCTTGATGTAAACCTAGAATAGTAGCAATGAAATCATATCCCTTTTTGTAGTTCGAACCCAGGAAGAGGAGAGGGAGATGGCGGCGGTGGTGGTTAACGGCGGGGCTATGTGGGGCTGCGTGGCTGGGGTTTAGGGTTGAGGGAGATAGGGCTAGAGAGAGAAGAGTGAAGAGGGACAGAGAGAGAAGGAGGTAGGGTTTGATTGTTGAAGCCATTCCCAGTAACTGCTTGCGACCGGGGAGGGGGTCGGGGCGTTAGTGGCGTTACAGATGGTAACAGAGTCGACCCGCGACCGTGAGCCGCACCAGTTAATGGAGAGCCCATGGGCAGTCACCTAGCGGGGCAAAGATATTAGGTGCGGACCGTCGGTCAAGAGGACTCGCAAGCCGGTCAGTTAGCGAGCTACAACGAGGATGTTGTGCGCTTCAAGTAGGGTTGATTGTAACACCCCAAGTATGGCTTAAAAGCATCAAAGTGACTACTTATGTCACCAAAGGTGCACCTTTCCTTTCGGAAAGCCCATTCTCAAAAACTCCACAGTTAAGCGTGCTTGCTGGGGAGCAATTTTGGGATGGGCGAACTCTTGGGAAGTTCCCCGAACAGCGTGTGAGTGAGGACGAAGCACGCCGGAAAGACTTATGATGATTTGTGGGGCTAGTCGTCGGTCCTTGAAGCCGTTATCAGTAAGACCCGCGATCGAGAGGGGCCGGGGCATTATATATATATATATGTATATATATACATACACAAATATTTATATATGTATGTATGTATGTATGCATATATATATATATACATACATATATATTATATATATATATATATATATATATAATATATATCTACATAACATACATACATATATATATATATATATGTATATATGTATGTATGTATGTATGTATGTATGTAGATATATATACATATATATATATATATATATAAATATTTGTGTATATATATGTAACACCCCTAGCCCCTAGGCCAGAAGCGTTACGCTTTCCTAACTTCTTACTTAATTCCTGGGACAAAATGGACAGAGTTCCCCCTAAAAACTGACCATTTCCAAGCTAAAAGCCTTATAATAAGTCCCTGTAAATCAACGGAAACGCAAAACATTTAAAACATAGCTCAACGGCCACACGCCGGAGTTCATAACTCAATGGGCCACTCGCTCGGAGTACACCAACCAGATTGATTCGTGAATAAAGAAGAAAAGGAAGATACAACTCAACGGCTAACAAAACCAGAGTATTAAGATTTACATCCTAAAACATAGCTAAATTAAACCACGAAGACATCTAGCTAACTTGATGGTTGGCTCAGGCGATACAGAGCGACCTTTATACCATATGCATTACATGAACTAGAATAATCGTTTACAGACCTTTATAAACTAAGAGTACATTACATGACTTCATTAAACACGTAAGACCCCTTCAAATGAACACATACGATGCCTTGTAAGCAACAATAGGTTCCTTCTGGACTTATCTGACTCAACTTCTTCCTGTCAGAAAGAAAATCTGGGGAAAAGGGGAAAGAGTAGTGGGATGAGCAACTAAACACTCAGTGAGTGTCCCCTAACCACCTTAAAACCAAAACCATTGCAGGTAATACTATCTTTACTAGTCACATATCACGTTTTCATACTTTACTATCATAATAGATATTCATAGAACCTTTATGGGAAGATCACTAAACATAAACTTCACTTCGTCCAATCAATCACATTTCTAGGTTTCTCAACGACGGAGTTCTTTACTAGCAAGCAGTTAGGCACGTGAGTAAGCATCGAAGGCTAAGAATAAGGATCTTTTCTTTTCATAACATAACTTTCTAACACTCCATTTAAACTACACATGAACCCTCAATCACATGATGTGTATATAACGTTATCCCTTTTCATAAATACACTTTTCTTGGCATTTCATTCATATAATATACATATCACACACATAAACACATATCAAGCATTTAAGTACCTTTAAACATCATATTAAGCGATATGACACCCTCGCTTGCTATTCACATATCAACGTTCATTCTTTTAGGAAGAGACGCCTTCATTCGTGGAATTTTTAACGTACTATAACTTTCTTTCTCATCTCATACACTTTAAACAAGACAAGTTTACTATGGATAAGAATGATGCCACATAAGATTAGAATCCACGTTCAACCATGCTTAAGAATCATTCATAAAGCATCCATTAAAAGCTTTCTTTTCATACATGGGCTAAGAATCCACATTCAAACATGCTTGAGGATCATTTCATAACTCATTCATTGAAAGCTTTCTTTCTTTCGTTGAAAACATTTTCTTAGTCTTCAAAGGACGTTTCATTTCGTTTGGTTGTGTAACGACCCTTATAAGCTTTTCATACATCATTCCATATAGCCTTTTGGGCCCATAAAAAGAACTTCCTTTCCTTTTTAATCGTTTAAAAATGGCAAAGGGCCAATTGCTTTTCTTAACTTAGTACGAAAGTACTTCTGGCATAATATCATTACAGGGTGCTGATTGGGTGAGAACTATTCTCAACCCCATAGTGAGACCTAATGCTCACGCTTAAGCTCTTACTCCCGGGATGGCTACATATAACATATCGGACCATTAATTAGCCCTCGTCAGGGCCTCTAGGGTTTATCCAGACTTATCCCCTAGGTTAACATTATTTACATCATATCATATTGTCCGCAGCACATTATCTTAGCCACTTAAAGCGTATCGGTCATAACGGCTAGTAATTTTCCGTTTCAAACAATAAAATCATTCAATGTATAATTCCAATCTCCCTTTTGTTAAAAACGCTTTAGGGATTCCTCCCAAACACTATTTGAATTGCTAAAATAGGCCATAGCTCGTTACTAGGCATGGCTATTATTCATTTAAAACACATGAAGAGTCATTTGCTAAAACATCACCCTTCCACACACATGTTACATTTTAAACATACAAGGAAAAGGGTATACACATATCACATTTAAACACTTCGTAATTATTTCAACACAATGAGCCACACATGACTTCGCAATCCACACGATTGCGTTCAATTCACAACCCAGTCTCCCTCCTCACTTGCACCGTACCACAAGACCTCGAACGCTCATAATTCTTTCCTCAAACCATCCAACTACCAACTCGATTCATCGATTTATTAATCACAACATATTATGATATTAGCTTATGTAAAAGGGAGTGAGGTTTAGGCTCTTACCTGAGCAACCAGCATCATTCAGCGAAGAGTTACAACAAGCGTGCATATAGCCACATTTATTATAATTCGACAATACTTTATTCAGTAAATCAAACATAATTCTATTCTAAACATATACGATACATTTCGAAGTAACTTTCCTAAGCATGAATGTATTAAAAGAACAGAGGTTCGATGAAAGCTAAGCATATTTCAATAGCTTCGAATTTAATTTGTTTACATGCATTAGCTAGTTTAACTCGAATCGAAGCTAAATGCGTTTATATAACTTCGAGATTAATTCCTTTAACATACATTAGCTAATCCACTTGATTCGAAGCTAAACGCATCTCATTAACCTCGAAATTAGCTCAATGGAAACTAAACACGTTAAAAGGACTTCGATTTTAATTCTTTTTCATACATTAACTCATTAATTTGAATCGATGCTAAACACGTTAAACTAACTTCGTTTTTAATCCTTTTTCATGCACCAACTAATTAACTTGAATCGATGCTGAACACGTTAAACTAACTTCGAATTAACATCTCAAGCATGAATTACATTCATTGTTTCGAATTGACGCTAAACACATTTAAATTTCTTCAAATTACAATCTCAGGCGTAAATTAACTACATGCATTCGAATTAACGCTAAACACGTATAATTCACTTCGAATTACAATCTCAGGCATCCATTAACTACATAAATCGAACCTAAGCAGGTATAGCTCACTTCTTGACATTTCTAACGCATTTAGCAAACCCTAACTTGACATGCAACATCAATCTGCTAAGAATTAATTTCGAAAATAGTAACAGCTTAGGAGAGGAGAACACCCAGCTCAATTCCATGCCAGAGGACTCGTTCTGAGCGCTTTCGAGCCCGATTTGGATATTGAGAAGCCTCAATCCTCGGTCCACACGGTCCTAAAATCGCACCCACTTACTGCAGTCGAAACCCTAGCCCGACACGGAACCGGATCAGCATCCCGTAGACCCTGTCCTGCTGCTGTTTGTGGTGGTTTCGGCCCGCCGTGGTGGTCGCTGGAACGACGCCAACCGGAGAACCCCACCGCCGTCAACCGCCCGGTCACAACCCACTCTTCTCTCTCTCGCTCGAATTCTCTTCTCCTCTCGCTGTGGTGTCTTGAGGGTCGGCCGACGCCTGACTTGCCGGTGCCCGGGCGTTGAACTCGGCCCCAGCTCGCCGGCCGGCGGCCCTCCTCTCTCTCTTTCTCTCTCTGCCGTGGGGTTGTGGTCGGGGTGGGGGCGCCGTGAAGAGCCTCAAGAACCCCCCTTCGCGTTTCTCTGCCCAGTGGAAGAAGGGGCTTCGGCCCCCTTATGTTCTTTTTTTTTTTTTTTGGTTGATTCGGTTAATAACTCAATCAACTAAAACCGCTAGTCCAATCTCAAATGTCTTGTTCTAAACTCAAATCGATACATAACCCTTCATCAATTATTCGAACCCAAACACGTCGAAGTTCGATTTAATAAACCTTGAAACTAATCTAAGGTTAACAACCTACTCGCATTCGGGAAACGACTAAGTAAATCGAATAACGACAAAATTAAACTATCGGTATAATTTGAAGGCGCAAATAGCACGAATTAACTTTAAAATCAATAATAGCAATAATAAACCCCTTTTTTGATGAAATTATCGCTCCCAAAAGCACATCGACAATAATTTAACTCATATAGTTGCTAAAAATACGAATTTATAACGTAAAAAGGTAATACAGTTAGCTTAATGGAAAACAAAGAATGCGGGTCTTACATTCTTCCCCCCTTAAAAGAATTTCGTCCTCGAAATTCTAAATCTAAATTCGGTCTTTCCTAAAATGAACACATGCAGGTAAGATCTACACGGTGGGTTTCTAAAAGGTTCCATTTTGCAATCACTACTTTTTAAATCAAAAGAAAATTGTCTTATGGTATCCAGTCTCCTCCTTGCCAATCTCTTCAAGCGTCTACTCGCTCTATTTAGGTGCCGATGGCAAATCGCATTGAAGGAGGCAAATGAGTTGGCGTGGGAAACCATATTAAACTCATTTTCGAAAGGGACAAGGACTTGAATCACCTACGCACTACTCGCATCATGATAAGGAGCTCTATGCACATGCATCGCTATGGATTGGTGTCCAAGGATATGGCTTCAGGCCGCGAAGAACAAGGGTCATAACGGTTAACCCTGAGATCCCATGACACTCTAGAGTGATAAGAGCAACTCAAAGCATTACATAGGATCACCTTAGCATAATGACATCACATGAAATCGATAACTTAATGTTTTCAAGCCAAGAATCACATGCAGCATGAATCAGCCCATCACACACATGGTGCACAACTTACAAGAGGATAAACATACAACCCATTAGTCATGCAAGGAAACAACTTCGGAAGTTAGACGACAGGGATGTGGGACAAGACGCAGCAATAGACTTGTACGTATCCACGCATTAATTGTCCATGGGAGGTTGATACATGGTTTCTTGGTTGTGGCGGGTTTAGTAAAGGATTCCTCATACCTAATGTTGCTCTTACATAACTCAACTATCGTTCCACAAGGGTTTAACTGCCAGGGTAAGGTGGCTTCCCAGGGCATTGCCACTTGGGGGATTTGCAATCTCATAAGGAAAACAGACTTTGAGTTTAACCAACACAATGCCGCTTCTTATAGGTTCTTACGAGCAAGTATGTATGTACATAGATGTAACCTGAGAAATGGCAGTGGTACTATGCCCAACGGTGTCGTGTCTGACTATAAGACAACTAGGTTGAAGGTAAGGCCAAACATGTTAAACAAAGTATAGTAAGACAGCGTTGGTAGCATATATGATGGCTAGCAAAGCACTATCCAAGGTTCTCTATGAAACCTACCATGTACACATAGAATTCAGCATGCAAGACTTGATATGGCTAACTCAGTCATACTATGCTAGGATACTTAGTGATAGCCTGTCAGGGATTGTTTTACACACATCCATTCATATCCCTTTAAGTCACGCATTCAAGTATGGTCGCAAGTACGCTGGCATGTCATATGGTCTAGGCAAAGAAGATACAGGGCCAATAAATGCGAATGAAACCCCTATGGCCACAAGATCTTTTTGTTTTTTTTGCTAGGCATATGAGTTTTTAGCCACTCAATCAAACATATGAAACATGGAACTTAGGCATATAGACAATGAGTAACTCCGCTACCATTACGAATATCTTAGCACATCATGCAAGGATACACACAAGGGTAAGCATTCGAATGCAAAGGCCACAGTCACGAAATCATGTTATGAGGTATGTTCATAGTTGCTATGCTATCATTAGATAAGCACGGTTATATGAAGCGAACACTCACATAACTTGAATTATTTGGACAACTCAGTGGCGCACTCAACCAGAAGTAATTTAAACACGTACCAAATGGTTTATTTACTATACCTCTCACTTATGAAACACACGAATAACCATACATGCCATTTCATATAACGATATAGGCTTCTAAACGTTTATGAAAATGTGGCATGCTGTAAAACACAATGGTTCACAATAATGTTGTACAAAAGTCACCTAGACGGGTATAAACGATAGCAATCCTCATTAGCATTCTAGGGTCAGAGGTATGCCTTGGGCTTGTCCAAAGTAACTAGAGACTAGCCATTAATCAGGTAACAAGGGGTAAGAACAGCGGCGCTACTGGTCTTACGGGGTACATCTATCCTACAGGTGATCGTAGGAGTCTTATTGTAGGTCGCTAGCCTTAAGAGGGATCGTCTATGATGTACAATTCCAAAGTTTGCTAGGTTCTTTCTCCCTTGAGCTTTCTGGGTATATCAAGGTTCGTTCGGGCCAAAACATCTCACCCATTCACGAATAACAATCTGTATAATAGAAAGCAAGTATTGCACGGTTTAAGCAACAATGGCGAGCAAGGGAAACAGTAGGTACACTTGTGTGATGTTCAATGCGGTTCTATCACTAGCAGTTAGTCTTACAAGCATGTATACAAGTGTAGCCCCTAACACACTCGGGAAATTCAGAATTCGAAAACGGAAGGTATCATTTAATAAGATTATCAATCGTAGCAGCAAATTTTCCAATCATTCCTTTCCTAGCTCATTATGAAAGATTCCATTGACGTACACATCTTAGCTCATACACATTTACAAGCAACATTTGATAAACATAAGGGCGTGTGTTAGTGAATCTAGACTACCTCATCATTACTAACGAAAAGCTAATTCTTTGGTGTAAGATAACCTTGGCTCGATAGTCAAGACGACATTAACATCTCAAAATCTTGAGTTTCAAAAGATTGAAAAAATAGCTTATCTATTTCGAATCTCTTTCTTTTTAATAAAAGGATGGTTAGCTGCTTCTAGCTCCCTCTCTACTAACCATCGAGTACGTCTACTCACTCTATTATGGGGCCCGAGGAGCAAATCGTACTTTAGGGGCAAAGACGAGTTTAAAAAACAAAAATTTCAAACGCTCGACGGCTCGAGTCTAATTGACGTGCTTTAACTATCGATTGTCTTATTAGAGCACAGGAAGAAAATATTTATCAATTGAAACATCAGTTAGCACACACGATACAAGTGAATTGGACTCACTTCCTAACGTACGACTCACATACATCCAATTGGCTCAACTGGATTACCTAAAAGTCAGTTAGCGCATTAGGAACATATTGCATTAATGAAGTACTCACTACGTCACTTGAAGGTGTGGGGAGAGCTATTTGGCTCTTATACTAACGCACAACTAGCCACTTTTACTCAATCAACCTTCTTGAACCATACATAACTACTTAAGTGCAGCAACGATCATACAAAGTTCACATTTACACACAAGCAAAACATATGTCACATAACCATAGAGTGTTCCTAGGCGACTATATGAAATGCAAGACTCAGGTCGCGGCCTAGGGTCGCAGGAACATTGCTCTGATACCATCAATGTAACACCCCCAGCCCCTAGGCCAGAAGCGTTACGCTTTCCTAGCTTCTTACTTAATTCCTGGGACGAAACGAACAGATTTCCCCTAAAAACTGACCATTTCCAGGCTAAAAGCCTTATAATAAGTCCCTGTAAATCAACGGAAGCGCAAAACATTTAAAACATAGCTCAACGGCCACACGACAGAGTTCATAACTCAATGAGTGGGCACACCAACCGGATTGATTCATGAATAAAGAAGAAAAGAAAGATACAACAACGGTTAACAAAACTGGAATATTAAGATTTACATCCCAAAACATAGCTAAATTAAACCAAGAAGACATCTAACTAACTTGATGCTTGGCTCAGGCGGCCATACAGAGCGACCTTTATACCGTATGCATCACATGAACTAGAATAATCCTTTACAGACTGTTGTAAACTAAGAGTACATTACATGACTTCATTAAACACGTAAGATCCCTTCAAATGAGCACATACGATGCCTTGTAAGCAACAATAGGTTCCTCCTGGACTTATCTAACTCAACTTCTTCCTGTCAAAAAGAAAACCTGGGGAAAAGGGGAAAGAGTAGTGGGATGAGCAACCATACGCTCAGTGAGTGTCCCCCAACCCCCTTAAAACCAAAACCGTTGCAAGCAATACTATCTTTACTAGTCACATATCACGTTTCCATACTTTACTATCATAATAGATATTCATAGAACCTTTATGGGAGGATCACTAAACATAAACTTCACTTCGACCATTCAATCATATTTCTAGGTTCCTCAATGATGGAGTTCTTTACTAAGCAGGCAGTGAGTAAGATCGACGAGGCTAAGCATAAGGATCTTTCTTTTCATAACATAACTTCCTAACACTCCATTTAAACTACACATGAACCCTCAATCATATGATGTGTATATAAGGTTATCCCTTTTCATAAATACACTTTTCTTGGCATTTCATTCATATAATATACATATCACACATATAAACACATATTAAGCATTTAAGTACCTTTAAACATCATATTAAGCTATACGACACCCTCGCATGCTATTCACACATCAACGTTCATTCTTTTAGGAAGAGACGCCTTCATTCATGGAATTTTTAACGTGCTATAACTTTATTTCTCATCTCATACACTTTAAATCAGACAGGTTTGCTATGGATAAGAATGATGCCACATAAGATTAGAATCCACGTTCAACCATGCTTAAGAATCATTCATAAAGCATCCATTGAAAGCTTTCCTTTCATACATGGGCTAAGAATCCACATTCAAACATGCTTGAGGATCATTTCATAACTCATTCATTGAAAGCTTTCTTTCTTTCATTGAAAACGTTTTCTTAGTCTTCAAAGGAAGTTTCATTTCGTTTGGTCGTGTAACGACCCTTATAAGCTTTTTATACATCATTCCATATAGCCTTTTGGGCCCATAAAAAGAACTTCCTTTCCTTTTTAATCGTTTAAAAATGGCAAAGGGCCAATTGCTTTTCTTAACTTAGTACGAAAGTACTTCTGGCATAAGATCATTACAGGGTGCTGATTGGGTGAGAACTATTCTCGACCCCATAGTGAGACCTAACGCTCACGCTTAAGCTCTTACTCCTGGGATGGCTACATATAACATATCGGACCATTACATTAGCCCTCGTCAGGGCCTCTAGGGTTTATCCGGACTTATCCCCTAGGTTAACATTACATCATATCATATTGTCCGCAGCACATTATCTTAGCCACTTAAAGCGTATCGGCCATAACGGCTAGTAATTTTCCGTTTCAAACAATAAAATCATTCAACGTATAATTCCCATCTCCCTTTTGTTAAAAACGTTTTAGGGATTCCTCCCAAACACTATTTGAATAGCTAAAATAGGCCATAGCTCGTTACTAGACATGGCTATTATTCATTTAAAACACATGAAGAGTCATTTGCTAAAACATCACCCTTCCATACACATGTTACATTTTAAACATACAAGGAAAAGGGTATACACATATCACATTTAAACAATTCGTAATCATTTCAACACAATGAGCCACACATGGCCTCGCAATCCACACGATTGCGGTCAATTCACAACCCAGTCTCCCTCCTCACTTGCACCGTACCACAAGACCTCGAACGCTCATAATTCTTTCCTCAAACCATCCAACTACCAACTCGATTCATCGATTTATTAATCACAACATATTATCATATTAGCTTATGTAAAGGGAGGGAAGATTAGGCCCTTACCTGAGCAACCAGCATCATTCAGCGAAGCGTTACAACAAGCGTGCATATAGCCACATTTATTCATAATTCGACAATACTTTATTCAGTAAATCAAACATAATTCGATTCTAAACATATACGTTGCATTTCGAAGTAACTTTCCTAAGCATGAATGTACTAAAAAGGGTTCGAATGAAAGCTAAACATATCTCAATAGCTTCGAATTTAATTTGTTTACATGCATTAGCTAGTTTAACTCGAATCGAAGCTAAACGCGTTTATATAACTTCGAGATTAATTCCTTTAACATATATTAGCTAATCCACTTGATTCGAAGCTAAACGCATCTCATTAACCTCGAAATTAGCTCATTTGCATGCATCGGTTAATCAATTCGAATGGAAGCTAAACACGTTAAAAGGACTTCGATTTTAATTCTTTTTGAAACATTAACTCATTAACTTGAATCGATGCTAAACACGTTAAACTAACTTCGTTTTTAATCCTTTTTCATGCATCAACTAATTAATTTGAATTGATGCTGAACACGTTAAACTAACTTCGAATTAACATCTCAAGCATGAATTACATTCATTGTTTCGAATCGACGCTAACCACATTTAAATTTCTTCAAATTACAATCTCAGGCATAAATTAACTACATGCATTCGAATTAACGCTAAACACGTATAATTCACTTCGAATTACAATCTCAGGCATCCATTAACTACATGAATCGAACCTAAGTAGGTATAGCTCACTTCTTGACATTTCTAACGCATTTAGCAAACCCTAACTTGACATGCAATATCAATCTGCTGAGAATTAATTTCGAAAATAGTAATAGCTTAGGAGGCGAGAACACCCACCTCAATTCCATGCTAGAGGACTCGTTCTGAGCGCTTGCGAGCCCGATTTGGATACTGAGAAACCTCAATCTTCGGTCCACACGGTCCTAAAATCGCACCCACTTATTGCGGTCGAAACCCTAGCCCGACACGGAACCGGATCAGCATCCCGTAGACCCGGTCCTGCTGCTGTTTGTGGCGGTTTCGGCCTGCCGTGGTGGTCGCCGAAACGACGCCAACCAGAGAACCCTGCTGCCGTCAACCGCCCGGTCACAACCCACTCTTCTCTCTCTCGCTCGAATTCTCTTCTCCTCTCGCTGTGGTGTCTTGAGGGTCGGCCGACGCCTGACTTGCCGGTGCCCGGGCGTTGAACTCGGCCCCAGCTCGCCGGCCGGCGGCCCTCCTCTCTCTCTTTCTCTCTCTGCCGTGGGGTTGTGGTCGGGGTGAGGTTGCCGTGAAGAGCCTCAAGAACCCCCCCCTTCGCATTTCTCTGCCCAGTGGAAGAAGGGGCTTCGGCCCCCTATGTTCTTTTTTTTTTTTTTGGTTGATTCGGTTAATAACTCAATCAACTAAAACCGCTAGTCCAATCTCAAATGTCTTATTCTAAACTCAAATTGATACATAACCCTTCATCAATTATTCAAACCCAAATACGTCGAAGTTCGATTTAATAAGCCTCGAAACTAATTCTAAGGTTAATAACCTACTCGCATTCGGGAAATGACTAAATAAATCGAATAACGACTAAATTAAACTATCGGTATAATTTGAAGGTGCAAATAGCACGAATTAACTTTAAAATCAATAATAGCAATAATAAACTCCTTTTTTTGATAAAATTATCGCTCCCAAAAGCGCATCGACAATAATTTAACTCACATAGTTGCTAAAAATACGAATTTATAACGTAAAAAGGTAATACAGTTACCTTAATGGAAAACAATGAATGCAGGTCTTACATTTTCCTAACTTCTTACTTAATTCTTGGGACGAAACGGGCAGAGTTCCCTCTAAAAACTGACCATTTCCAGGTTAAAAGCCTTACAATAAGTCCTTGTAAATTAACAGAAGCGCAAAACATTTAAAACATAGCTCAATGCCACACGCTGGAGTTCATAACTCAACGAGCCACTCGCTCGGAGTACACCAACCAGATTGATTCATGAATAAAGAAGAAATGGACGATACAACTCAACGGTTTACAAAACTCGAGTATTAAGATTGACATCCCAAAACGTAGCGAAATTTAACCAAGAAGACATCTAACTAACTTGATGGTTGGCTCAGACGGCCATACAGAGCGACCTTTATACCATATGCATTACATGACCTAGAATAATCGTTTAGAGACCTTTAAAAACTAAGAGTACATTACATGACTTCATTAAACACGTAAGATCCCTTCCAATGAGCACATACGACGCCTTATAAGCAGCAATAGGTTCCTTCTGGACTTATCTGACTCAACTTCTTCCTGTCAGAAAGAAAACCTGGGGAAAAGGGGAAAGAATAGTGGGATGAGCAACCACACGCTCAGTGAGTGTCCCCTAACCCCCTTAAAACCAAAACCGTTGCAGGCAATACTATCTTTACTAGTCATATATCACATTTTCATACTTTACTATCATAGTAGATATTCAAAGAATCTTTATGGGAGGATCACTAAACATAAGCTTTACTTCGACCACTCAGTCATATTTCTAGGTTCCTTAACGACAGAGTTCTTTACTAGCAAGCAGTTAGGCACGTGAGTAAGCATCGAAGGCTAAGTATAAGGATCTTTTCTTTTCATAATATAACTTCCTAACACTCCATTTAAACTACACATGAACCCTCAATCATATGATGTGTATTTAAGGTTATCCCTTTTCATATTTACACTTTTCTTGGTATTTCATTCATATAATATACAGATCACACACATAAACACATATCAAGCATTTAAGTACCTTTAAATATCATATTAAGCTATATGACACCCTCGCATGCTATTCACATATCAACGTTCATTCATATAATATACATATCACACACATAAACACATATCAAGCATTTAAGTACCTTTAAACATCATATTAAGCTATATGACACCCTCGCATGCTATTCACATATCAACGTTCATTCATATAATATACATATCACACACATAAACACGTATCAAGCATTTAAGTACCATAAGACATTTTCCTTTGATTTAAAAAGAAGTAGTGAATGCAAAATGGAACCTTTTTGGAAACCCACTGTGTAGGTCTTACCTACGTGCGTTCATTTTAGGAAAAAAAAAACTAACTTAGATTTAGAATATCGAGGACGAAATTCTTTTAAGGGGGGAAGAATGTAAGACCCCCCTCTGTTATTTTTACGTTAAGTTGCCTGTCTTGCTTTTACGTTATAAAATCGTATTTTTAGTAACTGCGTGAGTTTTTAACGATTAAATTCATTAAAAAGAACAATTATTTGACTAACATTATTATTGACGCTACTTATTTATAAAATATTTGAATCAACGCTAAACCAAGTTTTTTAAATCGTTTTTCGTTTTACTTGGCCGATTCTCAAAGTTTAAACCAAAATGTTCATGGTAGATCGTTCAATTCGGGTTTAGCCTAATCGTTAGCGAGTACGGGACCTGAATTTAGTTGAATGTTGTTATTTGAGTCAAAAACAAAAAGAAATGGACCAAAAAGGGGGGGAAGTCGGGTCTCAGGAAAAACCGAGACCCCGACCCTTCACCCTCGCGCTCTCTCTCTCTAAACACACTCTCTCTCTTCCCTGCTCTTCTTCCTCCTCTCCTCCCTCACCATGAACGCCGCCAAGGAAGCTCGAGAAACCCTTGATTTTGCCTCAACCCAATTCGAAATTCCCCTAATTCAAGCGTCCCCACCAACAAACGAACGTCTAGTGCGAAATTTGAGCAGAAACGGAGAAGAACCACCACAGTTTAGGTGAGTTTGGTCGGCGGCTCGAAGCCCAGACACAGGTCGAGGCAAGGCCATGTCATCTAGCTTTTAGTTGTGCCAATTCCTCTGCAATTCGCGAGTAAATTCTTAGCCTTGAGCATTCTCCTCAACCGAGTCAGTGAGTGAGAGCTGGGGTTGAAATTAGGTTTGATTTGCATGAATTGGGCACGGTTTGGGGGTCCGTTTTGCGTGGGTTTGGGCGCGTGTTTGGGGCAGATTCGGCTGTGGTCTAGTCCAGTCAAGCGGTCAGCAAGCCTAAGTCAAGGAATCAGATTTTCCCAGCACCCAAGGGAGCCTAGAGCCCTCGAACGAACCTCTCGCTTGGAATGAGGTGGGTGCTCTCGCCTCCTAAGTTATTACTATTTTCGAAGTTAATTTTCAGCAGATTGATGTTGCATGTCAAGTTAGGGCTTGTTAAATTCGTTCGAAATGTCAAGAAATGAGCTGTTCATGCTTAGGTTCGATTCATTTGGTTGATTTATGCCTGAAATTGTAAATCGATGCGAATTATGTGCATTTAGCCTTGATTCGAGTCCATGAATGAAAATCATGCATGAACTGTTAATTTGAAGTTATATTAACGTGTTTAGCTTCAATTCAAGTTGAGGAGTTAATGCATGAAAAAGAATTAAAAACGAAGTTGTATTAACGTGCTTAGCATCGATTCAAGTTAATGAGTTAACATGTGAAAAAGAATTAAAAACGAAGTGATATTAATGTGTTTAGCGTCGATTCAAGTTAATGAGTTAACATGTGAAAAAGAATTAAAAACGAAGTTATATTAATGTGTTTAGCGTCGATTTAAGTTAATGAGATAACATGTGAAAAAGAATTAAAATCGAAGTTGCGTTAACATGCTTAGCTTCTATTCAAGTTATTTAGCTAATATGTGGAAAATGATTAAAATCGAAGTCCTTTTAACGTGTTTAGCTTCCATTCGAATTGATTAACCAATGCGTGCAAATGAGCTAATTTCGAGGTTAATGAGATGTGTTTAGCTTCGAATCAAGTTGATTAGCTAATGCATGTTAAAGGAATTAGTCTCGAAGTTATATAAACGCGTTTAGCTCCGATTCAAGTTAAATAGCTAATGCATGTAAACAAATTAAATTCGAAGCTATTGAAATATGCTTAGCTTTCATTCGAACCCTTTTAATACATTCATGCTTAGGGAAGTTACTTCGAAATGCAACGTATATGCTTAGAATCGAATTATGTTTGATTTACTGAATAAAGTATTGTCAAATTATGAATAAATGTGGCTATATGCACGCTTGTTGTAACACTTCGCTGAATGATGCTGGTTGCTTAGGTAAGGGCCTAATCTTCCCTCCCTTTTACATAAGCTAATATGATAATATGTTGTGATTAATAAATCGATGAATCGAGTTGGTAGTTAGATGGTTTGAGGAAAGAATTATGAGTGTTCGAGGTCTTGTGGTGCGGTGCAAGTGAGGAGGGAGACTGGGTTGTGAATTGACCGCAATCGTGTGGATTGCGACGCCATGTGTGGCTCATTGTGTTGAAATGATTACGAAGTGTTTAAATATGATATGTGTACACCCTTTTCCTTGTATGTTTAAAATGTAACATGTGTGTGGAAGGGTGATGTTTTAGCAAATAACTCTTCATGTGTTTTAAATGAATAATAGCCATGTCAAGTAACGAGCTATGGCCTATTTTAGCTATTCAAATAGTGTTGGGGAGGAATCCCTAAAACATTTTTAACAAAAGGGAGATGGGAATTATACCTTGAATGATTTTATTGTTTGAAACGGAAAATTACTAGCCGTTATGGCTGATACGCTTTAAGTGGCTAAGATAATGTGCTGCGGACAATATGATATGATGTAAATAATGTTAACCTAGGGGATAAGTCCGGATAAATCCTAGAGGCCCTGACGAGGGCTAATGTAATGTTCGATATGTTATATGTAGCCATCCCGGGAGTAAGAGCTTAAGCGTGAGCGTTAGGTCTCACTATGGGATCGAGAATAGTTCTCACCCAATGCGCACCCTATAATGATCTTATGCCAGAAGTACTTTTGTACTAAGTTAAGAAAAGAAATTGGCCCTTTGCCATTTTTAAACAATTTAAAAGGAAATGAAGTTCTTTTTATGGGCCCAAAAGGCTATATGGAATGATGTATGAAAAGCTTATAAGGGTCGTTACACGACCAAACGAAATGAAACTTCCTTTGAAGACTAAGAAAACGTTTTCAACGAAAGAAAGAAAGCTTTCAATGAATGAGTTATGAAATGATCCTCAAGCATATTTGAATGTGGATTCTTAGCCTATGTATTAAAGGAAAGCTTTCAATGGATGCATTATGAATGATTCTTAAGCATGGTTGAACGTGGATTCTAATCTTATGTGGCATCATTCTTATCCATAGCAAATCTGTCTGATTTAAAGTGTATGAGATGAGAAAGAAAGTTATAGCACGTTAAAAATTCCATGAATGAAGGCGTCTCTTCCTAAAAGAATGAACGTTGATATGTGAATAGCATGTGAGGGTGTCATATAGCTTAATATGATGTTTAAAGGTACTTAAATGCTTGATATGTGTTTATGTGCATGATATGTATATTATATGAATGAAATGCCAAGAAAAATGTAATTATGAAAAAGGATAACCTTATATACACATCATATGATTGAGGGTTCATGTATTGTTTAAATGAAGTGTTAGGAAGTTATGTTATGAAAAGAAAGGATCCTTATACTTAGCCTTCGATGCTTACTCACGTGCCTAACTGCTTGCTAGTAAAGAACTCTGTCGTTGAGGAACCTAGAAATATGACTAAGTGGTCGAAGTGAAGTTTATATTTAGTGATCCTCCCATAAAGGTTCTTTGAATATCTATTATGATAGTAAAGTATGGAAACGTGATATGTGACTAGTAAAGATAGTATTGCCTGCAACGGTTTTGGTTTTAAGGGGGTTGGGGAACACTCACTGAGCGTGTGGTTGCTCATCCCACTATTCTTTCCTCTTTTCCCCAGGTTTTCTTTCTGAGAGGAAGAAGTTGAGTCAGATAAGTCCAAAAGGAACCTATTGTTGCTTACAAGGCGTCGTATGTGCTCATTTGAAGGGATCTTACGTGTTTAATGAAGTCATATAATGTACTCCTAGTTTATAAAGGTCTGTAAACGATTATTCTAGTTCATGTAATGCATATGGTATAAAGGTCACTCTGTACGGCCGTCTGAGCCAACCATCAAGTTGGACTGATGTCTTCTTGGTTTAATTTAGCTATGTTTTGGGATGTAAATCTTAATACTCCGGTTTTGTTAACCGTTGAGTTGTGTCAACCATTTCTTCTTTATTCATGAATCAACCTGGCTGGTGTACTCCGAGCGAGTGGCTCGTTGAGTTATGAACTTCGGCGTGTGGCCGTTGAGTTATGTTTTAAATGTTTTGCGCTTCCGTTGATTTACAGGGACTTATTGTAAGGCTTTTAGCCTAGAAACGGTTAGTTTTTAGGGGGAACTCTGCCCGTTTCATCCCAGGAATTAAGTAAGAAGTTAGGAAAGCGTAACGCTTCTGGCCTAGGGGCCCACATCGGGAGTTGAGGAGAACGAACCACACGTTATAAGCGTGGGGAAACCTCAACCCATCGAGGCGCCTTTTGAGGACAAAACCTTAAGGGCAGGGATGGTGGTAGCGTCCCGCCCACCCAAAGCGGACAATACCTCGATGGCGAATGGTCGTGGGCTGTTACAGATGGTATCAGAGCCATGGACCCGACCCGATGTGCCAGCGAGGACGCTGGGCCCCTGAGAGGGGGTGGATGAAGGTATCCCCCATCGGGAGTTGAGAAGAACGAACCATGCCTTATAAGCGTGGGGAAATCTCAACCCATTGAGGCGCCTTTTGAGGACAAAACCGTGAGGGCAGGGATGGTGGCAGCGTCCCGCCTGCCCAAAGCGGACAATACCTCGATGGCAGGTGGTCGTGGGATGTTACAGATGGTATCAGAGCCATGGACCCGACCCGATGTGCCAGCGGGGACGCTGGGCCCCTGAGAGGGGGGTGGATGAAGGTATCCCACATCGGGAGTTAAGGAGAACGAACCACGCCTTACAAGCGTGGGGAAACCTCAACCCATTGAGGCGCCTTTTGAGGACAAAACCGTGAGGGCAGGGATGGTGGCAGCGTCCCACCTGCCCAAAGCGAACAATACCTCGGTGGTGGGTGGTCGTGGGCTGTTACAATATATACACACACACACACACACACACACACACACACACACACACACACATATATATATACATATACAAATATAGTTATATATATATATACATATATATATATATATATACATATATATGTATGCATGCATGTGAGTATGTATTATGTATATATGTACACACACAGACATACTTCAATACATACATACATACATACATACATATATATATATATATGTATATATATACACGCACACACACATGCACGTACA
>JAKOGI010004793.1:12500-20498 GCA_029747015.1 Carnegiea gigantea | reverse complement strand
TTGTATATATATTCGAAGGTGATTCCAGAGTGAAAATGCTTTTTATTAAGTGGGTTGTTATTCATAAAAGCTTGGAGGTTATATCCAAGGAAATCTAATTTTGGTAAAGTAAAAACTCAGGTGCTGAAACTGAACTTGTTATTTTAGAGAATAAGTCCTTGTCATATTTGCCATACAAATATTGGAATTGAGTTTTGAAATAGTGTTCTGTTCGGTCAAATCGACTGGTCAACGGATTTGAAGGGTTTTTGTTTGAAATTTCTGGGCACTTCTAGATTTTTTTTTCAATATTTCAAACTTCAGGGTTTGATCTAAATTGTAAAACAATTCCAGTTCTAGGGTTACAGCATTGAAGTTCTGTATCTCACAAACTTTGAAAAATTAAGAGGCTTGACTATAAATTTGTAAAGTTATGCACGTATTTTGAGAAGACATGAAGAACATGGATAATGTGAAAAAAAAAAAAATAAAGTTATCACATTTAAAACCCTTTCGAAACTGGGTAGAAAAATAGGCATCACGACCACTCTTGATTTCAGATTTAGATCCTTGAGCACTTTTTAGAAAAGCTCTATTCACTAATACTACACTAAGATGGACTGGGGGCCAAATAAATTCAAAGACACCCAAATTTTTAGTCCAAAAACTGTACAATCTTTTGGTTTTAATATCTTGACTCCAAGTTGTTGCTTATTGACATTGAGCATGATATACCCCATTTCAACCATTTTTTTTAATCAGAAAAGAAGAAAAAGGTGGTAAATGCAAAGAGAGGAAAAAAAAAAGAAATCAAAATTTTACAAAATACTTTCATCCTTCCTGATTCCCCCCCCCCCAAAAAAAAAAAAAAAATGAACCCGTTACTCCAAACTCAAGTAGAATGGGCAAAATAGAAGCCCTTAAGGAGACAAACAGATAACTCAACGGTCAAACGACCACCAAGGATTGGTGTAACGCGGCCCCCCCCCCCAAAAATTTTGGATTTAATTGTAATTGTTTCATGAAGTGGACTGAGTTAGAACACTTGAGCTCGTAGGATGATTATTTCTGAAAAAAAATTAGGGGTGTGCTATGGGTGTTACCTAAGCGATCTAAGCCAAGGAAAATAATTAACTTATCAACTTTTTTTATTGAAAAAATCCGCAAAATTTTTCCTTAAAAAAACAAACGAAAGGAAAAAAAACAAGGGTGGGGGGAACCCTAGCCCTTATATTCTCCTTTTCCTCACCATCCCTCACAAGTGAACCCCTAAACTTTCTCTCTTTTCCTCTCCCCCTCTCCCCCATGGCACCCTCTCTCCATTTCTCTTTCCCCCATGCTGGTAGCCACCACCAGCAGCCACAGGCTGCCTTTCATTCTTTCTCTCACTCTCTTGACTTAAATACTTAGTAGAAGAACTAAAACAACCCAACACCTCTCTGTCTTCCTCTACGATCCTTTTTTTAAGGCCCAAGTTAGAACCTTAAGCTCAAGTTTAGGCGCTGCTCCTAAATAGGTAACGATAATGCCCTAACCCCCCTGACTGCTCCCTTGAAAATGTGTTTTGTGTGTGAACTTTAAAATTGATTCAAGCTGATGTTGGGGGGAATTTTTCCTGAATAAATGGGTGATGACATTCCTGATTTTATTTACTGAAGTTTGTTGTGAAATCTAAGAATTGCGTGAACGTGCCTTTTAAAGTTTTGTTGTGAACATATCTTAAGATGTACTTGGGCTATATTGGGCTAGGACGGGCTACATACAAGCTGAACACTTACCCTAATTTAAGCGTAACCAATGAATGATTAGGCGAGACAAGGGAGGTTTTTCTTCCATTTGTAAGAAGTCCCAATAGCCTTACCCAGTTGAATTGTTTGTATAGTTAGCGACAATTGCCACCTTATGGGTGGACATGAGTCAGGATATTGGTAACCGTCTAAATTTGGCGGTAGGCCATGATGTGGATAAGCGGCTACATTTAAACCAAATGTAGGCCATGAAACTTAGTGTGATCGCTTTCCCCTTCTTATTATGCAAATAAACTGAGTCAGACTTGGATGAGTTTACAGTTTGGGTTGAGAATAGTTGGGCATCGTCATGCTACATTTGAGTTTTGTATGCCTCTCCCACCCCTAAATTGTTTGAAATGAATTTCAATGAATGTGTTGATTGTTACTACGCTTGCCTTGTTCTTTTAAAATGTTTTGTTTTTAGGTGAAGTTCATGACCATGGGGAAGAGGCATCCGTTTAGACTAAGGGCGTCATTGCATAATACTCATAGATGGTGTTTGAGAAGAACTTTGTTTTAGAATGAACATTTTTAGAATGGACATCTTATGTAATTATAACTAGATTGAAGTTGTGTTGGACTTGGTAATAAATTAGTCATTAAAGGACTTTTGCTCGATACTCAGCTGGAATATGGTGTTAACACCCGATAGGTTACCGGTTATTACATAGGTTAAATATTAGTGATTAATTGGAATATAAATATTGGTGGTGTTATAAAGTGGTATCAAAGCACAGGTTTACTAACCTAGAAGCTCACTGATGAATGTTGTAATCCAGAATAAAAGTTTAAAAATCAATAGACTTAAGGATTTTGTGGAGAGTGAGTGTAGGACGGGGATAAGAAGGCATGTGTGCATAAGCATAACTATATTGTACTGTGTGTCTCATTTGTAATTATTGGTGCATAGGATGAATGACACACAACACTGCCACTGCATGGGGCGTCGTTGTCTCTACCAGAGGGTGGAAACGAAACCTGGGGTTAACCTAGCTAACTACTTCCTACGAATCAAGGAAGTTACACATGGATACTTAGTGGAGCTGTTAAATGACTGCTTGAGATTTGGAAACAACCAATCCCTTTCTTTCTCTTGACCCTCCGAGGTGATATGACACCACCGGATAAATAAGTTCCACCTTAAGAGTAGGGTAATTTGCCACTATAGGAGATGTTGTTTGTGTGATTAAGAACCTATGGTGATGGACCACCGGAGCTAGTGGATCAGTTAATTGACATAGGCCTATATGTCCAACCCCCTACCCCTACCACCAAAGATGAGACCCCACCACCCTAGAGTAGGAGGAGGATGTTGAGGATTTCACCATCGTAAAACCTAAACTGTCTGAGAGGGAAGAGTCTGTAGAGGAGAATGAACCTATTGAAGTAGAGGAACCCAGAAAGGAGGAAGATCCTAAGAAAGAACCCATAGAAGAGAAAGATCCTAAGGAAGAACCCATAGAAGAGGAAGGCGCTAAGGAAGAACCCATAGAGGAGGAAGAACCCCTAGATGAGGAAGACTCTAAGAAAGAACCCATGAGGAGGAAGATCCTGAGGAGGAACCTGAAAAGGAGGAAGACCCTAAGGATGAACCTGGAAAGGAAGAACAACCTGAAGAAGAACTCATAGAGGAGGAAGACCTAGATGAGGAACCAACAAACAAGGGAGACCTTCGGGAACAGTGGGTGTGGGATGAAGAACTCGAAGAAACAGCTCTAGATTTTTAAAAGGAAAATATTAAGGGGTGACAGGGTGATAGTCATTGTTCACATGAACCATCATATTTATTAGAACAAAAAATTATTTCAATTTCCTTTTCTTCCCCAAGGTCTAATCTTATCTTTTTTTTTTGTGTGGCTTAGTCTTATCTTTTTTTCCTTTTTTATTGTTTTCATTTGGATGATAGAGTTTGGTCTTAATATTTGGACTTTTGGGTTTCAGTTGAAATCATTATATTTTAAAACCTTGGCCAGTATTTGAGTATGCATTTGATCTTTCTGTATTTTTGAATTTTAAAAATATTGTATTAAAAATGCAATCTAATTAAAGATGAGTCAAAATTTAACGTCCATAGCCAATTTGTAGGTGGTCAATTCAGTTCAACTCTAAGTCCCCTTTGGTTAATAGTTTGCTAAGAAATTGCCGAAAACCCCAAAAAAGACAGGAGAAAAACAAGGAAGTTTGTTCAATGTGCTTGAGTGCGTAAATAATTGCATATGAGTAATGTGTGACCTATGTCGATGTTCTAGATCAGTATTTGACTGTGAAGGTATGCAAGCTTTGGGTTAGACGTTGATAGTTTGAAATGACTAATTTCTAAACCATGGTTCAATTTTTCATTGGTGTAAATTTCATTAAAGAAGCTGGATTCAAATGTGGTTGACATGATCTTAATGACAAGACTTTGATAAAGGTTTGAGCTTTTAGCTAACAATTTAATTACAACTACTTAGGTCTTAAAGGTCGTTTGCAAATCCTAGAACTTGTTTCTTAACCAAGTTGATTACTAACTAAGCGGAGTTACTTTTTTTTATAGGAGTGCAATTTATAAATAAGATTTGAAAACATAGTTCAAAATGTCCTTCCTGGGTGAATTACATTCGAACAAGAGGTTTTAAAGGCTAAGGAGTCTAGCACAATGGAACTTCTATGTGCTAGGGTTTATTACTTAGCATATATTGTCTAGGTTTGCAGTCTAATGCACTTGAATGACAAGGTCTAGCGAATCAGACCTTGATGGCCTTGCGTATTGAGATTTAATGGAATGACTCAATTTAGCACTTCAAATATTCATGGGTCCTAGCATATTGAGATAACCGATTAGCCTCATGTATTGGGTTGATACTGTCCTAACGAGCAAAGAGAGTCCTATAAAAAAAAACTTAGTTAGTTCCTCGGAAACTAAACGTTAGTAAGGTAGCATGTTCACCTGAGTACCAAATGGATTAGAAGAGATTTGATGCCCAAGGAAGCCCCCATTATGCAAGAAAATAGTTTTCATATTTAGGCATGCATGAGGTGAATTACTACAATCTCAATCTCTTCGAAGCTTAATTGGAAGCTTAGATTCAAAAACTTGATTTTACTTGAATCTTTATATTCCAAAATTATGCTTAATAATATTATCATCAGTTATGTGCACATCAAGTCCTTTCGTGCAACATCTTTTACTTTTCAAATATATGAAGCATCTATTAAGGGTGTGGTTACTTATCTTCCTTGATGCTTCCTTGTCCCACATTTGACTTTGCATTAAAAACATGCTTGAAATAATGGTTATAGTATATCACTTCATTAGTTTCTTTTGTGATTCTCTTGCAAGGAGAATCTGTATGTGAGCTAATGTCTTGTTTGACAGGAGGTAAATAGAGACACAATGCAATCAAAATTACAAACCTAATTATATTATCATGTTTAGTGTATCAAAGGCTTACGTAATTAACATTACCATGTAATGGAAATAACATAGAACGATGTAATATGAGTAACATGGCCTCCCCTAAACAGTTCTACATACATCACATGAGGTAATCAAAACTCAGCCTGAAGAATTGAAATCTTGATACCCACTCAAAAGCATGAAAATTGTCATCTCTTTTCACTCTCTCACCTCATAGCAGCCATGTCCATGGCAATCTGAAGCTTTCTATCTCCTCCGTTATTCTGTACTCCATATCATCATTAGCATCATCATCTTCTTTTTCTTCGTCGCCTTTGTAACACCCTGAACCTAAAATTCATGCTAATTACCTCGAATTATCTTAATCATAAATTAATTAAGTTGGGTGCCACAGTTCAGTTTAGCATTTTCCACAGTTCAATTTAGCATTTTATATATGCACATACGTTTTTGTGAGATTGCAGGTTGAAACAGCAGAGTGACCCTAAAATGAATTTCATTACACTTCCAAATAACTCATTCGAATATTAATAAAGATTTGAATGATAACTAAATAAGATTGCCTAATTATTATTAAATAGGCAAATTAAAAAAATAGTGAATAAAACAATAATGAACTAACAACAATAAGGTAAGATACATATGTCAGAGAGTGTAATGAGTAATAGATTGACATATGAACTTTTTTTTCCCAAATTTTGCACTTAATGGTGCAAAATAATTAACCCATAAATTTAGAATAAAAACCTTAGCCAAAAATATTTATGTATGGTAGGACAAAATAAATAAATAAATAAATAAATAATTTTAAATAACAAAATTTCAGTTGTGGTGAAATTAAGAAAAATCAAAATAATATTATGTTGTAAAGGAAAAAAAGGAAAACAAAATTCAAAAAGAGAAACCCAAATGAAACTACTCTACCTTACCCCCCATGTACATGAATGCCCAGACCCTCCTATTCTTCCCTATTTTCTTCCATCTAGCAGAGCATGCGCGCTCCAGTCTTGGCCCTACTCTGATGCCACCTAACCTACATCCCATTCACTGCCAGTTGCCGTCGCACCTCCCACCTTCCCTCCTCATCTCTTTTTACTATTCAAATGAGTTCAAAGGGGAAGCCCTAATCTTTTTTAATTTGGACTTTGATTGTTTTATGGTTGAAATTCTTTTAGGTAATGATGTATTTAGCCTTGGGCAGCATTAATTTGTAATTTCTTTGGGGTTTTGGATGCTTCGATTTAGTTGGAATTCTGAAGGTTGAAAGAGACTATGTTGGGTGAGACCAGGAGTTTAGAATGTGGATTTTAATTTCTTCATATTGATTTCATGGTCTTATATAGTTTTTAATGAATACAGGAAATGAAATTAATGTGTTGGAGATGTTTTGTTGTCATGGGCAAAAGGATTTAGGGTTTAGATGCTTGGCTGAAGTTTAAATCTAAATTATGTTGATTTGCTACAGTTTAAGTGATATATATATATATATATATATATATATATATATATATATATATATATATATATATATATGTATATATGAGGTTGTTGTGTGAATGAATGCCATGAGTTGCTACCAAGCAAAGGTGATGGAGAAGAGGATGAGAAGGGACTGAAGCAATCTTAAGTGTTGTGAAAATTTCAAGTTAAGTTTGACATTTAACTTGGTTATAAACATAGGACAATAAAGGAGTGTCTGTTTTAGCAAGTACTGCCAATGACTTCGAGTCAATAAGGGGGAGGATAAAGTTGAGAAGGAAGAAAAGGGGCGAAAGTATAATATTTTGTACTAATTTGGCGATTATTCTTAACTAACATTTGAGGTAGTAACTTGTCGATTATTGCCTATAAGAATTTGGGCATTAAATTGGTGACCTTGATGAGCTAAGTATGCAAACGTTGCAAACGTGCAGGATAATTGCAATGTGATTTAAGTATGTGTAAGGTTTAAATTTGTTCTTGAACAAGTCAATAAGTCTAATAATGGTAGATGGGAAAAATATGATCCACATGTTCGGACGTAGCAAAAAGAAACAAAGTGAATACCCCTTGATTTGAACCCGAAACCAAGCCCATGACCCGATAAAAATAATCACAATCCTAATAATAATAATAATGCCCTAATTCTAATAATTGAGACAAACCAAATGATATTGACAAGCTCATGTCAATAACTATAATGACGATGATAGTAACGTTAACAACAACAAAAATAAGGTGAATAATACCATTTTGCTATAATAACATTTTATAAAATGAGAATTAGCAACATCCAAAAGAGGAAATATAGCTATGTGAAATAAAGGCAAGCTAGGTAAAAAGTAACAGAAATGCATTAAGTAAAAGGAAAGCCAAAGAATTTTGAATCACCTATTAAACTAGAAAATTTAATAAAATTTCCTAAACTCACACTAACCATGAAATTACATATGTAAAGCATAAGCATGGCCACCTCTTTCGTTTCAAGCTGCCAACGAAAATTTTCCACTAAAAAGGATAGAGTTTCAAAGACCAGATATGTACATTGCTTCCGCTCTTCAAAAATTCACATATTTTTCATACTATATAAAATTCATATAATATTTATATAATGAATCATTTGACGCACAGTTTGTCACATAAGCAAGTGGCCTCATCAATTACCAATCATTAGGGCTTAGGCCCTTTAGTTTACCTGCACGGCTACAACTTAGGCTTTTTGCTCAGCCTAGGAAGTGTGCACTTTTGTTAAGATCACTTCAAATATTAATCGGGCTTCAATTTCAAATAATGACCAACAAATCAACTTTTCTTACACGTTCTCTCTCTCCTATTTACAAATAAAATGTT
>JAKOGI010004793.1:0-7500 GCA_029747015.1 Carnegiea gigantea | reverse complement strand
CAATGACCCTTATAAGCTTTTCATGTTTCATTCCATATGGCCTCTTAGGCCCCATAAAAACTTCTTTCATTCAAGCATATAAAATGGCAAAGTGCCAAGTGCTTTCTTTGCTTATTAGGAAAATACATATGGCATAAGATCATTACAGGGTGCTAATTGGATGAGATCTATTCTCAAACCCCATAGTGAGACCTAACGCTCACACTAAGCTTTTACTCCCGGGATGGCTACATAACATATCGAACCATTACATTAACCCCGTCAGGATCTTCTAGGGTCTCCTAGTACCAGGACTTATTCCCTGGGCAACATCATTCATATCGTATCATATTGTCCGCAGCACATTATCTTAGCCAACTTAAAGCGTATCGGCCATAACGGCTAGTCACTTTGTTGCTTCTTTTGGTAAAATCATTTATCATATAACTCACACTTTTCTAAAATGTTTTAGGGATTCCCCCGTTCAAGCAGGTTCACTCCCAAATAATGTTTGTATAGCTAAAATAGGCCATTGCTTGGTACTAGTCATGGCTATTACTAGTTTGAAAACACAAGAGGCGTTCTTTGTCAAATCATCACACATTCACGCATAATGCACCTTAAGCATATAAGAAAGGAAGGGGGTTTACACGTTTCACATACATGTACTTCATAATCATTTCAACAACACAATGAACCATACATGGCCTCGCAATCCACACGATTGCGGAAATTTCACAACCCAGGCTCCCTCCTCACAAGCACCGTACCACAAGGACCTTGAACTACTCATAGTTCTTCCTCAAATCATCCAACTACTATCTCGGTTTCAATTTCACAATCTAGCAACCTAATCGCTATGATATACTAACAGGCAATGCATAACTTACACACTTACCAATGCTGAACTTACCGATTAAATATTAGCAATTAGTCGAGCACTGCAACCAACGGTTATATCCAAGCACATATATATATACATGTAAGCATTCATACGGCTAAACTTAATAAGAAGTATGGGGTGTGATTGGCATTCATGTAGGTTAGCTAGGAGTCGCAAACAAGCCATTCTAAAGCTAAATGTAACTCACTAAATGGACAAGTGTTGGCTTCATGTTACATTTAGCCTATTACGTCATTTACATTTTCACGGTGAACATAAAACGAATAACTTATTATATGACTATTTATACCATTGAAGTCTTGCAAGAATCGAATATCTAGTTAGACATAGAATGATTCACTTAGTTAGGCTAACATGGTCCATCAGACGTATTATGACCCGAAGCTTCCGTTTGTCATATCACTGTCGCTAAGCAAACCCATTTAGGTCACTTAGACATAATGCGAATCTACACATTCATTACTTGAACGACATTACTACTCGAACCTATTTAGACCTTTTTAGCATAATGTGTCTCAGGATGTTCGTTTCCTATATTAAGACTATCTTGCAACCCTTTTCGTGTCATTAAAAAATATTACAACCTTGGGCAATTATTTTTAGTGTCGTAGTTACTTGTTCACGTCAACCTTTCAAGTACGCGTTGACTAGATTACTAGAGCTGATATTAAACATGCCTGACTCGGTTCGAATTAGACTTACAAGCATGCAATAACGGAATATACTAAACTTAGTTCTAAACACGTATAGCTCACTTCCATCTAAATCTTCAGGCATGGATTACTATATGCATTCGAATTAACGCTAAACGTATATAATTCGTTTCGAATTAAGAACTTAGGCATAAATTAACTCCATGCATTCGAATTAACGCTAAACGTATATAATTCGTTTCGAATTAAGAACTTAGGCATAAATTAACTCCATGCATTCGAATTAACGCTAAACGTATATAATTCGTTTCGAGTTAAGAACTTAGGCATAAATTAACTGCATGCATTCGAATGAACGCTAAACGTATATAATTCGTTTCGAATTAAGAACTTAGGCATAAATTAACTACATGCATTCGAATTAACGCTAAACGTATATAATTCGTCTCGAATTAAGAACTTAGGCATAAATTAACTACATGCATTCGAATTAACGCTAAACGTATATACTTCGTCTTGAATTAAGAACTTAGGCATAAATTAACTACATGCATTCGAATTAACGCTAAACGTATATAATTCGTCTCGAATTAAGAACGTAGGCATAAATTAACTACATGCATTCGAATTAACGCTAAACGTATATAATTCGTTTCGAATTAAGAACTTAGGCGTAAATTAACTACATGCATTCGAATTAATGCTAAACGTATATAATTCGTTTCGAATTAAGAACTTAGTATAAATTAACTACATTGATTCGAATCGAAGCTAAGCATATATAAGTCACCTCGAATTACAATCTCAGGCATAAATTAACCATATGAATCGAACCTAAACATGTATAGCTCACTTCTTGACATTTCTAACGAATTTAGTGAACCCTAACATGACATGCAACATCAATCTGCTGAAAAACATTTTCGAAAATAGTAATAGCTTAGGAGGGAGAAACACTTACTTGGATTAATCGAATTTTCGACTCTAATCAACCGCAAAGCACGCCCTAATCTGCTTACTCCCGAATCCCAGCCGCGTTCTTGCAAAACCCAGGCGTTATCCCCCGTAGGTGTGGCGTTTTTGGTGGTTTTTGGCTCAAATTCGATCCCCAATTTATAACGGGGACCGAGGGAGGTGTGGGTCACCGGATTCCGGCATGTGGGTGGCCGGTTTCCGGGTGGTAGACGCGTCTTTGGGTTGATTTTTGGCCGTGAGAAGTGGAGGACGATGGGTGACGGAGTTTGGGCGGTGGTTGGCGTGGCTGAGGGGACTGGTCGTCCCTTTCTCTCCCCGGCGACAGGTGGCGATCGGCGGGGACGCCAGACGGCCACCGGTGACCCTAAAGAGAGAGAGAGAGAGAGCAACGGTAGAGGGAAGAGGAGGAGTGGTGTCGGGGGGCTCGGGTTTTCCTGAGACCCGAACTCAGGCCCCCCTCCCCTTTTGTTATTTCTTTTCCCTTTTTTTGGCTCAAATAATATAATTCATTCAGGTTTCAGACCCAAACTTGTTAGCGATTAGACTAAACTCGAGTTGAAGCGTCCCACAACTAAAATTTCAATCTAGACTTCGGGAATCGACTAAATAAAACAAAAACGATTTTCAAAACTCGGGTTAGCATCGATTCAATAAATTTATAAATAAGTAACATCATTAATAACATAAGTCATATAGTCGTTCTTTTTAATGAAATTAGTCGTTAAAAACGCACACAGTTGACTTAACACCCTTGTTGGAAAAAAAAAAAAAATTCAAACACAGTTTTGTAAATTCAGCAACTAAAACAGTTAGTAGTAGTAGACTGAAGGTGCGGCCCTTACATTCAGGATGAGGAGGTGAAAATAAAAGATATCCCTGTGGTTTGTGAATTTCCTGGTGTCCAAAGTTGCCTGGTATACCTCCTCAAAGAGATATTGATTTTGAGATTGAGCTAATTCTGGGTGTACAACCCATTTCAGAAGCCCATATAGGATGGCCCCAATAGAGTTCAAAGAATTGAAAACCCAACTAGATGAGTTACTACAAAAAAGGGTTTATTAGGCCCAGCGTATCACCTTCGAGAGCTCCAGTTTTGTTTGTAAAGAAAAAGGATGGAACTTTAAGGTTATGCGTAGATTATTGGGAGCTAAACAAGATTAACATTAAGAACAAGTATCCTTCGCCCTAAAAAGACGATCTATTTGACCAATTATAAGGAGTTGGGATGTTTTCAATGATCTATTCCCAAAATAACCTTCAGGAATAGATATGGTCATTATGAGTTTACAGTTATGTCTTTTGGATTTACCAATGCCCCCGCTGCATTTATGGATCGTGTGGATAGAGCTTTCTGACCTTATTTGGACAAATTTGTGATTTTGGTAGATAACATTCTAATATACTCCAAAGACAAGGAGGAGCATGCCAATCATTTGAAGACTATGTTACAAACCTTAAGGGAACATTAGTTATATGCTAAGCTGAAAAAACATGGGTTTTGGTTTACTAAAGTTACAGTTTTGGAAAATGTAGTTTCTAAAGAAGAAATCAAAGTTAACCCTCAGACGATAAAAGTGGTTATTAAATGGGACATTTTTGAGACATGTAGTTTCTAAAAAAAGGAATCAAAGTTGATCCTCAAAAGATAAAAGTGATTACTGAATGGCCCAGACACATCAATGTGACAGAAGTACGGAGTTTCTTGGGCTTAGCAGGATACTATAGGAGACTTGGGAAAAAATTTTAAAAAATAGCATACGCACTAATGAACCTACTGAAGAAAACACATAAGATTGAGTGGTCAAACGAGGGTGAGGAGGCATTTCAAGAGCTAAAGAGACGCTTAACAACATCGCCGATCCTTACCTTGCCTGTAGAAGAAAAAGTGTACACTATTTACAGTGATACTTCTAAGAACAGGTTAAGTTTTGTATTGATTCAAGATGACCAGGTAATAGCCTGTGCCTCTAGGCAACTCAAGCCTTATAAAAAGAACTACCCTAACTCATGATTTAGAGTTAATTGCAGTAGTTTTTGGTTAAAAATCTGACGAGACAGCCTGTATGGTGTACCGTGCAAGATCTATATTGACCACCAGAGCCTAAAACATATCTTTACCCAAAAAAGATCAACCTAAGGTAGTAATGATGGTTGGAATTGCTCAAGGATTGTGATCTATAAATTCAGTACCATCCTAGGAAGGCAAATGTAGTGGCAGATGCACTGAGCAGAAAGTCCTAACTTAGCTTAAACATGTTGATAACCATGCAACCTGACATCTTAAGGGATCTTGAAAACATTGGTGTTGAACTCATGTTATCAGGGTTCACAGATGGGTTGTTGTTAGCATTAGAAGTGCAACCTTTGATAATAGTAGAGATTAAGGTGAGCCAAGTAGGTAATGCTAAGTTAGAGAAGCTCAGTCAGAATGTCACACAAGAAAAGCCAGCTGGCTTTATAATACACAAAGATGGGACCTTGAGGTTTCAAACACACTGTGTGTACCCAATGAGGAGGAATTCAAGAGAAAGATCTTAGAAGAAGCCCACAATGCTCACCACTCAGTACACCTAGGAGGAACAAAAATGTGCATAGATTTGAGGCAATTCTTCTGGTGGAATAACATGAAGAGAGAGACTCCGGAGCATGTAGACAAATGTTTATCGTGTCAAAGGGTGAAAGTTGAACACCAATGTCCAGTGGGCGAATTGAGGCCTTTAGAGATTCTCACCCAGAAGTGAGATTCAATTTTAATGGATTTTATTATGGGATACCGCTTTCGGCTTCAAAGAAAAATGTTATTTGGGTTATTATGGACGGACTCACGAAATTTGCCCCTTTTTTACAAATTCATGACACTTGAGGTGTAGAGAGACTAGCACATTGTATGTCAAAGAAATAGTTCTTCTACACGACATACCAAATGACACAATTTCTGACAAAGACCAAAGGTTTCAAGCTCAGTTTTGGCAAGCCCTGGAAAACCATTTTGGAAGTAAGTTAAATTTTAGTAGTTCATACCAGAGATCGATCAGCAAACCAAGAGAGTGAATTAAATCCCAGAGGATATATTGAGAGCCTGCGCACTTCACTTATAGGAAAAGTGGGAAGATTATTTACCATTGGTGGAATTCTCCTACAATAGTAGCTATCAATCCACCATTAAGATAAACCTTTTGAAGCATTATGGGAGGAAGTGCAGAACACTACTGTGTTGAAGTGAGCTCGATGAAGCATTAACTATACGACCTGAGTTGATTCAAGAGACCACTAAAATGATAATGAAGATTTAAGCCCATATCAAAGCGGCCTAGAGCTGATAAAAAAGCTATGTAGATAAAAGGAGAAGACCATTAGAGCTTCAAGTGCGAGATAAAGTGTTATTAAAGGTATCCCAAGTTAAAGGAGTAAGCAGATTTAATATCAAGGGCAAACTTAGCCCTAGATATATCGGACCTTATGAAATTATCGAGAGGTTTAACCCTATGGCTTACAAGTTGGATTTATCAGTGGAACTTGAGCGTGGAACTTGAGCATGTGCATTTTACATTTCACAACTTAGAAAGTATGTTCTAGATCTAAATCACCTCATCATAGCAAAACTTGTAGAGGTCATTGAAAATCTAGTGTACAAAGAGCGTCTTGTGCAAATAGTAGATTACAGAGTTAAACAACTCCGAAACAAAAGCATTCCTCTAATAATGGTCCTGTAGGCCAACCATACTTTATCTGACGTTGCATAGGAGACAAGGAGGACATGAGGGCCAAGTACCAATACCTTTTTGAGGTACATTCATTATTTCTTCCAAACTTGCAAGTTTCAAGGATGAAACGTAGCTTAAGAGGGGAGGATGTAACGATCCGAACCTAAAATTTGTGCTAATAACCTTGAATTATCTTAATCATAAATTAATTATATTGGGCACCGTATTTTAGTTTAGCATTTTATATATGTATATGTATTTGTGTAATTGCTGGTTGAAATGGTAGAATGACCTTAAAATAAATTTCATTACATGCGCAAATAACCCATTCGAATATTAATAAAGATTTGAACGATAACTAAATAAGATTACTTAATTATTATTACATTGGTAAATTAAATAAATAGTGATTAGAACAACAATGAATTAATAACATTAAGGTAAGATAGATATAAAAGAGAGTGCAATTAGTAATAAATTCACATGTCGACTTCTTTTTCCCAAATTTTACACTTAATGGTGTAAAATAGTTAACCCATAAATTTAGATAAGAACTTTAGCGAAAAATCTGTATATAAGGTAGGATCAAAAATAAAATAAATGTAAATAACAAAATTTCAGTTGTAGTGAAAACCAAAAAAAATCTAGATAATATTAGGGTGAAAAGGAAAACAAAGGAAACCAAAATTCCTAAACTACTCTACCGCCACCCTCTCATTTACCTGAATGCCCAAACCCCACTGTCTCGGCCCTGCTCTGACACCGCCCAAGTGGTGTTCCGTCACCCAGCCTGCAGCCCAACCACCGAGTAACTATCGGTTGCCGCTATGCCTGCTGCCTTCCCCCCTTATCTCTTTTTTGTGCTTAAGTGGGTTAAAAGGTGAAGCCTCCATATCTTTTAGTTTTGATTTTGATTGTTTTAAGGTTGAAATTCAAGTGGTTAATGATTTATTTAGCCTTGGAGAGCATTAAATTTGTAATTTCTTTGGGGTTTTCAATACTTTTATTAAATTGGAATTTTGGAGGTTGAAAGGGAGTATGTTAGTTGCAAGCTGGAGTTCATTTTAATTTGTTTATATTGATTCCATGGTCTCAAATAGATTTTAAAGAATATTGGGAATGAAATTAACCTGTTAGAGATGCCTTCTTGCCAGGGACAAAAGGATTTACGGCTCAGATGCTTGGATGAAGTGTAAATCTACATTATGTCGATTCGCAGGAGTTTAAATGAGCTATGGTCAGAACTAAATGAATATATATATATATATATATATATATATATATA